>NEWO01000148.1:25868-124373 GCA_003013225.1 Phalaenopsis aphrodite | reverse complement strand
CTTACATTCTGACACTCTCTTTTGAGAATTGATATACATTTCAATTATCATTTTCACATTTCTGATTCATTACATTCGAGGTCGGTCCTTACATTTCGACACTCTCTTTTGAGAATTGATATACATTTCAATTCTCATTTTCATATTTTTGATTCATTACATTCGAGGTCGGTCCTTCCATTCCGACACTCTCTTTTGAGAATTGACCTACATTTCAATTCTCATTTTTCAATCAGTCCTACATTTCTGATTCATTACATTCAAGGTCGGTCCTTACATTCCGACACTCTTCTGAGAATTGACATACATTTCAATTCTCAGTCCTACAATTTTGATTCATTACATTCGAGGTTAGTCCTTACATTCCGAATCTCTCTCTCTTTTTGAATTGATATCTAAATTTCAATTCCCACCTCGAGATCAGCACTTGTATACTGGTTCCCATTGTCTAGAACATTCTAAAATTTCATAACTCAACGTCCACTCTCCAATCCCCAGTGAGAGTCCCTACTTCTTGACTTGATCAAACACTCACCTGCTGATTCCACAGCAGAAAAAAATCACACACATAACTCCATGCATACTTCCAAGTCTTTTAACTTAGTAGTTTGTATTGATTTTTCTTGATCTCCTCGGTCAATGCCAATAAGCGTGGTGTGCTTGCCTAACACACCACACCTATTGGGGGTCCATTTGTTGACCTCATTTTTTGTTGAGGTTTAGTTTTTTCCTCTTTAGTAGCCTAAGGTCTAGCCATAGGATTTTTCTATTGACTATTCCTAGAAAACTAGAAAAGGCACCCTTACCACTAGAAATTCCAAACCCTTCTCTACTCAACTTGAAGTTCCACATGTTGATCTCAACCTATAAATACTTAGTAGGTGGGGTCACTATGGGGGAAACTCATGATGAGTCACCCTTAGGACTGCTGGACCATATGGTTAACCCTGGGTGTTGTTCTGGAGTTGAGGCACTCACTACACTTATCTGCACCCACAATCACTCACAACTCTGAACTCAAATTTCTAGCCTAGGTCCCTTAATCTTTTGGGATACTCATGTAGATGGTCCCCTACACCTACTAGCCCTAGGGCTATGGTTTATCTAAGACCACTGCATAGAGGACCCAAAATGGGGTTTCCATTGGTCCATTGCTTATTGATGGTAGTTGGCACTCCAACTCTACCAAGATACCCAACCTACCCTTTTGCCTGTGAGCACCCCAAATTACCTAAACACCCTTGAAAACCTAAACTTTGTCAAAATTCCCAAGTTTACCCAAAAGACCCAAATTTGATCAAAATTCATTTCAAACCTTTTTAAAACCTCCAAATTATCCAAAATTACCCAAAATCTCCAAAGATGGTCAAATTACCAAAATACCCCTCCATAGCCCAAAATCCCAAAAATTCCCAAAAAATCTCAATAAATCACAAATATTCCCAATTTTATTTCTCTCAACTATCAGATGACCCAGTTTGGCCAATTTGACCATCTTTAACCAAAATCCTGAAATTTGCCTTTAAAGACCCAAAGTTCCCCAAATCCAACTCAAATGTCCATCAATTTGATCTCAATTGACCCAAATTTCAATCCTAAACTCAAATTAACTTTTTATGTGACCACAATAAACCAAATCCAAGCCAAATTGGCCCATGATTTGAGCCCAATTTTGAGTTAGGTTAAAACCCCAACTTCAGCCACATGACCTAATCTCACCAAATTGAACTCATAGCCTAGTCAATTGCACCCAATTAATGTTGAAAAATCTTGATAACATTCCTATACATCAGAATCAACCACCAATTGGCCTTGGTGAAGCCTCAAATCCATTTGATTTTGGCCTAAATCCAAAATTCCCAAATTTAGCCCCAAATTGTTTAAGTCCCCAAATTTCACCCAATTGATATCCTTAACCTCAAAATTGGCATCCAGTTCATGTTGAAAACTCTTCATGAGGTCCCTATTGACCATTTAAAATAATCAATTTGGACTTAGCCCAAGGCTAACCCAAGCTAGACCCAAGCCTAGCCCAACAAGACCAAATTGACTAAAATTCAAAATTCCCTCAAATTGACCCTTCAATTGAGGTCAAGACAATTTCCATCCTTCACCAAAGTTGATCCTTAATGATCATATACACCAAATTCAACAATTAATTGGGCCAATTGACATGGCTAGCCTAGAACAAACCCAAGACTTGGTCATTTGCACCTATTTGGACTCATGCACTAAATGTTTCCTAACCACCTTAAAGTCACCAAATTAACTCCACCCCAGCCATTAGATGGACTTAGTGACCACTCCAAATGCTATGAATCCATCTAAATCATTCCATGGATCAAAGGTCCCCCAAATTAAGGGATATTATTTTCAGAA
Organism: Phalaenopsis aphrodite; assembly: GCA_003013225.1. Classification (NCBI taxonomy): domain Eukaryota; kingdom Viridiplantae; phylum Streptophyta; class Magnoliopsida; order Asparagales; family Orchidaceae; genus Phalaenopsis; species Phalaenopsis aphrodite. The sequence goes on along the minus strand of NEWO01000148.1, from coordinate 121,994 downwards.
ATGCATGTGCTTAAGATATCCTTACCAAAATTAGGTATTATTACACTAAATTGCTGTGACATATTTCCCCTGAGCTCCTAGCCACCTCCCCCTGGCCGGCCGACCAGGCTAGTGGCCGGAAAATCTCAAAACTGAGAGCTAACCCATGAAAATTTTTATAAAAACTCACCTCCACAACCATGGGAGGTGTGCTAAAATTTTCTCGAAGAGAGACTCCCATATCACTCACAGATCTTCCTTGAAATCTCCACCGCCCATTCCAATCACTCCACTGCCTTGATTCCCCCTGTATAACCCTAATTTTGAGCTTAAAAATTAGGTAAAAAACAGGAAATCTCTCAAAACTTCACCAAACTTCAATTACTTGTGCCCACACCTTCACAACAGCAAGAGAAGACAAAGCCCCATCAAATTACCCTCTGAAATAGCCTCCACCATAGCTCCAGACCAACACCTAAAATTGAGCTTGGTCGAATTCATACCTAGGCCTTACACCACAGTAAGAGGCTTAATCCCAAGCCTGTTTGGACCTCAACGAACGTGCCGAGCACCTCTGATTAAAGCATCCCTTCTCAGAGCAAAGGTATAAAACTTCTCATCCTCCCGAGCCTATTTTGATTCTCCATGTACTTGGAGTTGATTTCCTGACACATTAACCATATGGATGTGTTCGTCTCACTAAGACGAGCATTTTAAAAAAAATTCACTTAATTTGGTTGAGAAATGAGAGAGATCATAAGCGTTGAAGGTGGACGGCTCTCGGCTTAAGCCTTTGGGGACGATGACCACGCGTCGTCCGATCACGAGTGTATCAAATGGATGGCCAAGATGAAGTCGGACAACACTTCTTTACATAAACAACGGGACGCGTGGCTGCTGGCTTGGATGGGGGCATCAAATACGAACACGTCGCGTGGAGTTTTGGAGCTGCCTAGGATCTACATGGCCCCGCGTGGAAAAGTAGAAAAATATGGCTTTTTCTATTTATTTAAACTACCTAAACTTCAAAAATCTTTAACTTTGTATAGAAAAATCTTAAAAATAAAATAAAAATATCCTCTTGCTTAGGGAACAAAGGAGAATAATATGGAATGAATTTAAAGTCCATTTGATACATAAAACATTTTTTAATTAATTAAACACTATTTGGGATCATTGATTCTCCATGCATAAGGATACATCACCATGGCTTGAAATTTTGGCATGTTGTAGCCTCTGTCAAGGAAAACATCCTCTAATTTTTCCAAAGTCAGACGAGGTTCATATACAAAGATCCATATTTTTCAAGTTCTTGCACATTATTTCTTTAAAATAAAAAAGGAAATTAGAAAATTCTAAGAAAAGTTTGGAAGGTCCATCATGACCAAAGAAACTTTTGGAAATAATTTCATGGGTCAAGTCATTTAAAATGCACTTAAATTTTACAAACATTAAATCACTAAAATAATTAGTTTTAGAAAATATAAACATTTAAATGACTTGATTTTTGATCTCCACTGTGGTTTATGATCTAGAGAACTCACTATAAAAATTTCAAAATATTTTGAGTTCATTTGATAACTTAAGTTGATTTTAAAAGATAAATACCATTTTTGACACTTAAATAATTTTTAAAAGATAAAAATATAACTCAAAAATTTATGAAACTTAGTTTTTTGAGTTCTTTGTGATCAAGGAAATTTTATATATTTAAAAAAATATTAAGAATAAAAACTTGATTTTTAGCCTATTTTAAATATTTAAAAATTCATAAAAAACAAAAAAAATAACAAAATTCATAGAAATGTTCTAAATTGCTTCCTAATCACTTAAGAATAATTAGAATAATTTTTCCTGACTTTCTAAATAAAAATATTGAATTTCAAAGCTTAAAAATAATTTTTAAAGGCTTAAAATGAGTTTTCACTAAAATAATTCCAATAAATAAAAAAAATCAAAAAAATATGAAATTCGCTCCTCTAGGTTCTCTAACCTTAGAGAGATTTTTGAAAGGCACGACACTTAATTTTCATCATTTAAAATATTTTATTTTTATTAAATAACCAAAAAATTAAAATAATTCTGATAAATCACAGAGAATTCAACAAATCATAAGATTTGGTCCAAAGGCTTCCTTGGTTTAGGTCTACCTTGAGTAAAAGTTTCAAAGGATTAAAATTTACCCTGGTCAAGTTAGGAATTTTCTTTGAAAAATCCTATTTTTGCATGAAAATAATCATATAAAATAAATTAAATTATGAAAAATCACATTTTCTCCTCTAATGTCTTAATTGACTCATGAATGAGGTAGGATAAAAATTTCAAAGTCATTTGAATTGAATTTGACAAAGTATGAAGTGTTAGAGCCTTAGGGGCGAATGTGTAATTTTGGAAATTTAGCCTTAATTAACATTTAGGCTTAAGTCAACGAGGGTAATGGGCAACCTCTGATCTCAGATTATTTATTTGATGTTTGGAACACAAGGGGTTAATTGGTAGAAACCAATCTCACTTTTTTAATTAAGTTAATAAATTTCTAAATTATTAAAATTTGGAAGTTTATTAAAATTAAATGATCCTAGACTTAGGGGAATGACTTTTGAAGTCAATAATTAATCAATTTAATACCCCTATTTTTATTTTTAAATAAAAATTCAAATTACGAATCATGACCACTTAAAGCTTAACCTTTTCAAAACTAATTAAGACACTCACCTAGGTCTTAAGGGCTTAGTGGTGACTTAGGCCAAATCAAAATTGAGTAAATGAGAATTAGAGAAATAAACATGACATAATCAAACATCCTTGAAATACCACTAAGCATAATTAAAAAATTGGCTAAGTTTTCAGGTTACAACAACTTGCCCTTTAAGGAAATTCACTCACATAATTTTCAAATTAAATGATAAATGATAATTACCCCTTTCTTAGGGATAATTAAGACATCATTGTTCGCTGAGCATTAGAAGTATTCACAGGATGAACCATTAAGCAACATAATAAGTTTAAATGTACTCAAGGCTTTTCACCAGTTGGTGAGAGGGAGGCATGGACATGCTTCCTCCTCTTAACTTGTTGGATACCTCAGATGTCTATTAAACTTAATATACTTTGCTCAATGAAATCATACTTAATTAAACTTGTAAAGACTCACCAAAATACAACATAGAGTTAGGAAAATCACCAGAACTTTACTTTTCATGCTCTTCATAAATGCCCTCACATGCATCTTTAAGTTTCAGGTGGTGGAACGAGAAGCTTTTACAGTTTATAGTACCGTCTTTCTTGTGCCTTTTCCTTACATGCTTCTCTTTATGCTTACGTTGTTTCTTTTTATACTTGCATTTACCTACATGTATGAAAACAAGATAAACTTTCATATTAACCAAAACCAAAGCCCAAAACCAAAACTAAAATCAACTAAGATAAAATCCACCGCCACAACATTCAAAATATAAAACAACTCAAAATTTAATCACAAACATCACACAAAACTACAATTGCAACTAAATTAAGATGTCTCTATCGGATGATCCGGATTTCCCTCAGAGGAGGTAACCTGTGGTTGCTAACGAGGCTTCCCACGGTTTAAATGAAATTATGAAACTCATTAAGTTGGGTTTAGTAAGTTCATTTGGATTAAGTAAATCCACTAGAAAATAGTGGTGCCAGATCGAGGAAACCATAAGATCCTAACCGGTGTCGCTCTGATCGACTTTAATATGCTCTCATAAAATCTAAAGAACTTCAACCATAGGGCCACCTGATTTGACTTTATAACTTGACACACTAGAAAACTTAAACTCGTTGTGGTGAGGAACTTGGAGCGAGCATGGTGGGCAGCACGACCATCTTCAACAGCAAAACCTGTCTTCCCCAGCTAAACTAATCTTCCTTCCTTAGACTTAAACAACAAAGCCATACGACTTTGAGGTTGCTTGCTTATGCAACATAAATCCTCATCTTTAGGCCTTTGCATAGCTCTGCTATATAATATAAGCCCTAAACCATCTTAGGATTTTGAGGTTGTTGTTTGTCACGACCTAAATCCTCACATCTTCCAGGCTATTTGTGTGATTGTTTCACACGAGTGTAAGCCCTAACTAATAAAATTGGCAGGATGAAACACATAAATTTTTCTCCTCCAAATTCAAACCAAACATTAGGATAGCTTGGGAATTCACCGAGGTTCTCCTCTAAGATCCATGATATCCTTTAGTTCTTCCTTCTTTAGATTCTACAATAAAATATTCCAAATGTGAACCAATCCCCTTTCACACCTCTACGACCGATTTCATTGAAAATTCGTACCCCTTGAAATTCCTTGAAGATAATATTTCCTGATTTTTATCGAGAGTCTTCTTAAGTGACTTTGGTCATTTAAGATGTAATTAACTATAGAGGCTTGCCCTTATAGGAAGCATGTCCGAACCTAGCTTAATATAAACCCCATTTAATACTTTATATTAAATAGATGAACTTGTCAGCAAATACAAAGGTTTCACAGACCAAACAGAAGTCATACTTTCCTTAGTTTATTTGATCGAGCCTCATCCTCAAGTCTTGTGTTTATCCTTTGGGATAGATACAAGATTTGAGGTACAGTGCTCTTTCATTTTAAACTATGAAAAATATGGGATCAGTTTGATTTCATACTTCAACGTCCTTCCGAAGCGGGCGACGGGATTTCGATTCCGGCGACCGATAGCTTCTTACGGGCAACTCCTCACAAACCCCCAAAATAGCGCCGACAACCATACCTTTGACTGGCTAGTCAACATGAAAGCGGAAAAGTTAACTATCTTATAATTTTTTATCCTCCATTATCCTTTTCCATCAGCCAAGAAGGCAATCACTTCATCAAGTGATGAATCAATGATCATGAATGCAGCATATTCATCATGAACTACATTCCTCAGCCCATAAAAAAACTTTGAATCTTTAGCAGTAAATTTAAATTGCTTACTTCTCACAAGAATGTGATCGTCATCAGTAAATCTCAAATTGGCATAAAACTCCCGAATCCTTGGCACAATCACTACTGCAGTGAAGTAGCAAAAATGTTCCCAATTTTTGACAAGAATCAACCTCTCAATCTCGTTAACCAGGTTAGCAAACGCCCATTCCTGGACCAATCTTATCAATTCAATTTGAGTGTTCTAACTGTGTTGGGCCTTCAGATTAACAAATCTTCTTTCATCAAAATCCTCTGTCCTTCTTCTCTTTACGCGTGGAGCCATTTGAAATTCTACCAAAATCTGAATAAATTCCAAATAAATTACAAAATAAAAAATATAACTCCATAAATAAGAGTATTTGGTAAGAAACTTTTCATAATGAGTTTTCTTTCGTTCATAAAAAATCCCAATTTTTAGATTTTCATAATGTAGGAAAAATCCATGGTGAAAATTAAAAATTTCTAAGTTGAAGTGAAGCTCTTACCAAAAGAAGATGAAATCTATGATTTTTAGCCTCCAAAATCTTCTCTAGGGGTTCGAGGATTTTCTTCCCCGAATCTGAGACAACCAATCTAACCTGGGCAACCCGTATCCTACCCTCTGTGATATCAATCCTCACGACGTCGTTCTTTTCTTTATCTTTTAGTTGCAGTGACTTTTCTGGTGAAATCTCCAACTTGGGCTCGGTAAGATGAAAACTCTGAATAGAGGCTTGTGCCAAAGCAGTTTGAATCTGATTTAGTATTTTCTTAGACGATTTACTCCAAACTATACTCCATCCATCTTCCTCTAAATACGGGACAATCAGAGCGATGGGATCGGCCGAGATCATATTCACAGAACTTTTTTCAGGTTCTTTTAAATATTGATTCGGAATTGTAATGTTCCCTTCTTTAAGGTTCTTCTCGAGCTAATCCTTAAAGACAAAACAATCCTCTTTAGTATATCCAAGCACCTTGTGATACGCACAATAATTAGGTTGATCCTTTCCTCGACCTCTTTGATTTCTTTGGATTTGGTAATCTGAACTTGACTCTTTTAATTAAACTTCTAAACATCTTGGGTACCACTTTGGATTTGAAGGAATACACCATTTTCTTTTGTTCTGTCATGGACAAACCCCTTCTATTCTCTGTTTGGTTTGATCCTCCCTTATGTGGTTGCTGGCTAGATTGGTCTTACTGTTGTCTGTTGTTGAGCATGTTATGAAGGCAACTGAGAATCCTGACAAGAATTTTTTGCATGTATCTTCATTGGTTATTTTCCCTTATTGATCGTTGCTACTATCCTGGACTTCTTCTCGAACATTTAGGATACTCTGGTCTTTTTTGATTTCTCCTGGGAATCCATATGTTTAACTTCCTCCTATAGATTGCTAGCTTTGCTGAGTAGCTTCTCAAAGGACTTGATGGTGAGTCCCTTGAGCATGAAAGCTACTGGCCCATGAATTCTTTTGAGTAAGATCTCAATTGCATGATGTTTCTGTAGCTATGGTTCACATTTTATGCTAAGGTTTCTCCACCTCAAGATATAATCTACTAGGGTCTTATTGGGCTTTTGCTTCTCCATTATGAGATCTCCAATAGATACATGATACTGCGCTCTAGCAAATCTCTTCACAAACATCTGTTCTAATTTGTCAAATATCTTGAATGATTCGTTGGGTAGTTTGGCATACCAATCAAAAGCTATCCCTGACAAGGTGTCGACAAACTATCGGAAGAGCAAAGCTTCATTTCCTCTTGGGTTGTCACAACTAGCTTGAAAATGTGCTATATGCTGCCTAGGATTTTTGGTCCCATCAAATATCTTAAAGTTTGGTGACACAAAACCCTTAGGGTAGGGTACTGCATCGAACTCCTCCAGGTAGGGTCTTCCCTTTAAAAGTTAATGCACCACCATTAAACTGGGATAAGACCTCCCGAACTTGCTCGACCATTTGTTTAAATTCCTTTTCTAGTATAACACTTGATGTAGAATCCTTCTTCTACTGATCATCTCTATTTGCTGAGGTAAGTTCTCTCCTTTCATCAGTGATATGTATAATCTCTGGCTGATAAACTTCTAGAGAAGCTAACTATTGGAGTTGAGATTTTCCTTGAGCTATAGCAGTCATGGCAGTGGTCATCTCTTCCATTCTTTTCTCCATTTGGTTGATTTGCTCATCCCTTAAGAAAAAAACCCTACACAGCTCATCTACGACGTTCTCTTTAACGAGAGATTGAGCCTCGCGTGTAGATGCAGCAGATTTAGTTTCGATAAAATGAAGTCTTCCACAAGGTAATTATTAAATTCAAAATCTTAAACATCCTCATCATCAACAGAAACTCCACGTTCTCGGGCTAACTCAGAAATCTCAATCCTGAGTTTCTTAACCTTTTCTTAAATTACTGATTATTATATCACTTTAAGATCTGGAAGACTCTGCTGAACATCCCCTACTTTCTCATTGATACACCAAAAATATATGCATTTTTATACCCATATTTTATATTCATTTTTTGTGATATTGAGCTTTAATGGAAGGTATTTTGATATTTTCTTACATGTTGTTGATTTTTAGGGCTTAAAGCAAAAAGGAAGCATAAAGGGTGGAATTTTGAGTCAAAATGACATTTTTGAAGAAAAACTCAGCGACGACGGTGCTAGAAGCAGCACCGACAGTGCAGACTTACAGAACGCTTAATGGATTTTACTCAGCGCCAACGGTGCCATTTGACATAGAGCAAAGAAAGTAAATACAAATTAATGGCGGTGATGGCGCCAGAATGGGCACCGACGACGCCAATGTTGGTTCATACCCTATTTATAAACTATTTGATGATTTTGGATGTTTTTTAAAGGGTTTTCGGATGCACCTAATGGAGAACCGACTCTAGACTCTATTTGGGGCCGAAATTGATCAGAAAGGCGCTCCTCTTCATTACTCCATGTTCATTTTCGCCACACCTCACCTTCATACACTTTTCTATCTTCATTCCACCACAATTCAAGAGTCTATTAGTGATTTTTATTTTAGAGTTTAGAGTTTTTATGGTGAGATTAAGTGGTGTTGGAGAAGGAGAAAAGTGAGAGATTTCTTCTTTCTACAATTCCTAGGAGAGGCTACAAGGAATTTGCTTTTAAAAAGAGTTTTAGATAAGTGTTTTTTAATTATTAGTGTTGTATAAATTTTCTTTTATATATGGAATTTGTGTTTTATTGTATCTTTCTCATGAAGTTTGAGTAGTTTTATTTATCTTTCTCCCTACTCTGAGATATGGTGAAATGAAGAGATAATATGGATGTGCCAATATTAAAATATAAAATAAATTTTGATATTTTTCCAACTCCTAACATAATTTACTTTTTGATATGGCTAATTGAGTTGTTAAAATGTGTTGTGAAACATATGATCCGAGAAATGGAGTATGAGTTCTAAAATAGAGTGAGGAACATATTTGATTCCATGAAGAAGTATTTTGTTCATGGAATTAAGTGCAAATAAATAGGGAAATATACGTTGTTGGGTGTAGAATTGGAGATTTTAAGGTGACAAATGATCCTGACTTAATGCTTATGCATAGTATAGCAATAGTTCTGATGGTATTTTTCACTTATATTTCCTTATTTTGCAACAAAACCAAAAACTTGATCCTGAACAAAAAATAAGAATTTAACTTTTTAATTTATATATATATATATATTGGGATACTAGCAAGTATACGTATCGTTATCAAGTAATATATGACTTTTTGATTAAGACTTGAATATCGAACCCACAGGGAAGATTATGCAATATGCATTTTTTAGAATTTTTTTCTATTTTTAAAAAGATAATTACTTAAACTAAAAATTATTTTTGCAGGAATTTTAAATTTAAATATTTTTGGTATTTTTAATATTTTAACAAAACAGTAACAACTTAAAAAGATAACTAAGGTTTTTGTAGAAGAAAAGTACTTAATATGAAAATATATTTCTTCTTATCATGAATCAGTAATAAGTATAGAAATTCTGTTGTGAAAGAATGCAAATTGTGCTGTGCCAAATAGAAGCAATAATATTCTTTACCCTTACTAGAGATGTTATAAAGATCGTTGGCTAATTTAAAGTTTGAATAGTTCCGAAGACCGGCTAGGCACGGAAGATACTAGCTCTCACTCTAGAGTTCTCTCAATTCCCTCCACCTGGGGGCTAACATTCATGTATCAGAACCTAAAATAATAAACCAAGTTGGAGGCTTTAACCTGTCACTTTAAAGTCCTCTAACTCTAAACCCATCAATGAATATTTTCCTATTTATTTGCACTCAATCATATGAACTACATTCTCATTCATACAAACTCAAGTGATTCTTTCCAATTATTGACTGAGACAATACCAGCCCGGTTCTTACATGTTCTCATAACAAATTTTAACATCTGAATTTGCCAAATCAAGAAGTAAATGAAGTGCATGGATTTAAATCATCACAACTTCTTCCAACATTAAAGATCACTACTCTCCACAACTTCCATCCAAAACTTAATTACTTATAATTTTAAGAAGAAAGATAAAGAAAACTACTCCGAATCCATGAAGAAAACAAAACCATACTTTAGTTTAAAAGAAGAAATCATTGTCAAACCAACAACAAATCTCGATTAAAACCAAAAGTAGTCTAAAACAAAAAAAATAAAAACTTATCTCAAGTCCTCCACCAAACTCTTGAAGTTCCTTTGAATCTCTTCTCTTTTACAATCACTAAAAAAAAATAATAAAAAGGATAAAGTAAATAAAAGTGGTTCCTGAAAATCTCTCTGCACTAACTCCCTAGAGAAGAACTTTCAAAACTTGCCAATATTTTCAGGACTCTTTTCTATGTCCTCTCTTCTTTCTTTTCTAGTTTTCCAAGAGGTGCCTTGGCATCTATTTAAAATGTGACTTGATTCAATGTTTTTGCCCAAGAGATGCATCCTTTCATGATAATTTTCTTCCACTGTGGTTATAGCCACCTATTAAGCCAACGAGTGCCTCAAAAACCTCTTCGAAATTTGTGAAAACTGATTTTACTCATCTAATAACTGCCACTAGCACTTAAGCGCTGGGTCTCGATGTTTAGGCATGGCCTTCTCTATTGAATCAGTGCTTAAGCACCGGATCTAGCGCTTAGGTGTCAAAACTCTTTTGCACAATTTTTCACCTTTTTGCTCCAAATTTGACCCTTTTTCACTCCTTTAAGCATTTTTTTTCCATTTTTTACTTGTATCTGCAAGGAAAACACAAAAATACCTTCCATTAAAGTGAAATATCTCAAAAATAGGTATAAAAATGTGTCTAAAAATACTATATATTTCATGTGTATCAAAATCCCCCAAACTTTAAATGTTACTTGTCCTCAAGTGACACTTCAATCTTTAAAAACAAAATATGTATGATATGTATATGAGTTTCTTTAGGAGTTACTAAAATTTAGATTTAGAAATATAGTAGTCCAATTTAGAAAAAATAATTAGTAAATGAGACGAACTTAAAGTTTGAAAATTTTCAATATCAAGAACTACGAAAATATGAGTTTTGTTCTAATTCAAAAATATTGTAAGTTCTCTAAATTTAGATTTTAGTTATTTTATTTTCCCTACTTAAAAATTTTTATTAAAAATAATTTTACTTACTATATTATATTTATAAGCTTAAGAGTTTATCAAGTCTTATACTTTAAAAAGATCAAATGCAGAACCAATTTTTTATTAGGCACTAATCCTCAAGCTTCTCCTCCCTTACATTTCTTTTCTTTTTCTTTTATTTTTCTTTTCTTTTCGTTTTCTTTTCTTTTTCATTTTCTTTTTCTTCTTCTTTTTCTCTTTTTTTTCTTTTCTTTTTTTCTTTTCTTTTTTTCTTTTTCAAGCAAGAATTACTATATATGGATATGTCTTTAATGATTTTGAATTCCAATTGTTCTTTCCTAAAGTAAACTTTTGATATAAAACTTTTACTTACAAATATAATAATAGTTTTGAAAATCATTTTAATAAAAGAAATTTAAGTATTAAAAAATAAAAGTCTAAATTATCTAAAATTTTCAAAAATACAAATTTTATTACTAAAGATAGTCACTTATATTAATCATTTTCTATACTAAAACTTTTTAACTTAAAGTTTTTCTTCATTACTTAAAATTTTAACTAAAGTTTCTTACTCATTTCTAAAATCAAATTTTACTTCCCTCATATAACTTCATATAAATAATCATTTTTTCTTTTAAAATTCAAATTCATTTTTAGTTCATTTGAGAACAAATAAAATTCAAGTTTTGAAAAATATTTTTCATCCCTCCCTAAACATAATTTTTTAACAGATTAAACAGTTTAGCATCAGTTAATTATATAGGCATGAGTGAAAATTGAAATAACATGCTAACAAGAATTTTTACATCCTAATTATACAAGTATAAAACTAAAAACATGTGTAAAATTAATTTTCATCAAATTTTCTAACATTTTATTTTAGTTTAACATGTAGAGATGCAATAGACTTCTAAACAATGGGTATGAAAGCAAAAAACACGCTAACATGATAAAAGAAAAATACAGGGTAGCATTTTCTGAATTTTAAAATTAAGATCTAAGCTAGCAAGATTTTTAACAATAAAAAAAAAGACATGGAATTAAGTTAAGTTCTAAACTAACCAATCTACACTACTAAAAACAAAAACAGTTACTACCCTAAAATTTTAAAAACAAAATACTATCTAACACAATAATAACAACAACAATAGAACATAAAAATTAAAAACACAACATAAAACATAGTCCACAACATCACATAACTGCATCTGTAGCAGTACTACATCACAGTCCATAACAAAACACAAACATAACAATACATCCAACCAAATCATGTCCAACACATCATCTCTCATCTCTACCATTTTTATTTAGGCTCATAGTCAGTATAATGAGGATATTGAGGAAATAATACTCCTGGGTCACCTCTACTTAGGCCCTCCAGAGCTAGGTATAATTTCTCCTCAAAGTCACACTTTCTCCTATTATACCTATTTGTATGCTCAGCAAAATGTTCTAGATTTTGATCTTTATCAGCGAAAAAGTGGATCTGAGTCATCATCTTCTGTAATAATTGCTCTTGAGTCTCAGTTGACTCACCTTGAGATGTAGAAGCATGTGAAGCAGATAGTCTTGATGAAGATGCAGCAGAAGTAGATGCACCAGACGTCTCTAATCCATAGCTCCTGGAAAATCCTCCTCTCTAGCCAAAAATCTAATGCTTTGAATAAGTCTTCACATTCAATTTCGTAATGGGCTTCAAAGACAACAAAACTTCCTCCCAACTATAATACTTTACTCCAGACTACACGCATAAATAAAATATCAAGGAAGCAAATTCCATACCTGCAGTAGTAGCAACAGCTGAACTGATGATAGTGTGATAAATCAAAGCCCCTATGTTGATGGGCTTTCCCTCCTGAATACAATAATTCACGTTGCTCTCTCTGGTCACTTCACTGAGATTATTTGTATGAAGAAGACGAGCAGATATATAATAGTGTCAAGCCTTTGATGGTGCAAACAACTTTGATGTTAGAAAATTTACTCTCCTCTCATTTGTAATCTTCCAAAGTCCTCTTCCAATAATCAAGTAAGATATGATCTCATCCAATTCCGCTTCTGTAGGACTATAATTCACATAAAAACAAAAAGTCTTCGATGATAAATGGTAAAACAAGTTCATTACCTATGGAGTAAAAGGTATCAACTTCCCTCGTACCATAACTCGATCGTCCTCAGCCTCTGGGAGATTTGCCTAAAACTCTTTTACAACAGAAATTACAGTGACCATAGAGAAACAACAGAACTGTTCCCACTGTCGGCGGACTATCAGGTCTTCCACTTCCCCACCTGGACTCTTAAAACATCGCTCTTGAATCAATTTTTGTGACTATAGAGCGTCACTATATCGATCCTGAGCTTTTGAACTGATAATTTTGCTCAAATCAAATGGGCTCTTTCCTTTGCTACTTTTCATTCTTGGTTTCATTCTACAAATTTGATAAATTCCGAAAATAACTTTAAAAATCAAGTTTAAATCACTAAACTAAACTTCCAAAAGCAGTAACTAAACTTCCCAAGCAATTTCCATAAATTTTTCTTCACTTTTCATCATGAATAGTAAATTTTTGAAATCTTCCAAATGTGCTTAAAATATATGGTGAAAATCCAAAATTTTTACATAGAGGTAAAGCTCTTACCTCAATGAACTTGGATCTAGCAAATCTTACTTAAATATAACAAGAAATCTCCAAATTTCACTTTCTCTAACCCTCAAAATCGCAAACTCTGGTTGGGGAAGACGATAGGAGGAGTTAAAAATGGAATTTTTGGATCAAAAAGTCACTTTTAACTATTCACAAGTCAGTTTTCGTGAATCGGCGCTTAAGCGCGGGCAACTGGCGCTTAAGCGCCTGCCTCTCGGGTTGGCTCGCACTTAAGCGCGACATGTGGCGCTTGGGCGCCAGTGCAAAATTTTCAAAATTTTTAATTATGAGTAAAATGCACTATTATCCTAAGTAAACCATCCCTAAATGGTCTCATAGCACTTAAATGACCATTTTTACCTCCTATAACTCCCTTCTCTCTCAAAACTTTCCGTAATAATTAACTCAATTTGAAGCTAAAAATAACACAAATTTTCATATAAACAAACTTATAGTAATTCACAAACAAGTACAAACACATTTAACACTTAGTTCTCTCTCCAAATAGTCTTGGATGAGAAAACTAACCTAAGTACAAAATACTTAACACACATTTACAATTAAACACATAAGTGACACAAACACTAAACACAAGACATAAACACTAACACACTTAAAAACATGACTACAAACACACAATTCCTAACACTTAACTTAATGCCACTCTTCATTAGAAGGAACAAATTCTTGTCTCTCAGTAGTGTCTCCAAGAAAATAGAGTTGATAAAACGGATGGTGGTGACGAGCTCTAATACTATCATCTTCAATCCACTTTTTCTTAAAGAACATCGCCTTATCTGCTTCCTCTACATAACTAGTATGGTTGAATTGCATCTTAAGTTGCCACCTAATATTTTCTAGATGAGCATGCAATTCAAGCACCTTAGTCTCTAATACAGATATAGTATTCTCCATCTGGTTGATCTTCTCTGATATCTCTTCAATACTAACGGCAAAGAAACTGTTATACATCTCCTGTGCACTTTGACTAATGAACTTCTTCCTCATGGCTTCTTCCTTCTTCTTCAAATCCATCTCCCATGAAGACATTTTCTCTAAATCTCTCTATTTCTCAGACTTTTAGGGCTAAAAGTAATCTGGGGTGAAATTCTTTCACAAACCCCTTCTATTTATAGGCCTAATTCCCCCTCATAACTTCTGGGCATGACTAGAAACTGCCAAGACATGTTCATTCCAACTAAATTGTAGTTACACCTTCTAGAAATTGAAATTTTCACATGTGATTAAATGGTCTCACTTAAGCGTCAAATATGGCGCTTAAGCGTCAGTGCACAATTTTACACCTATTTACTTAACGTCCAAATTCTCATTCAAACTTGTCTAGGTCACTAAATAAAGTCTAAAAATCATTACTAGCACATAATAAACTCAAAAACACTATCTCAAATTTCTTAATCCGACTCAAAACAACAATCAAAGAAAAAACACACTAATAACTATGAGTTGCCTCCCACAAAGCGCTGGTTTTACGTCGTCAGCCCAACGTAACTAGTGTTCATTCTGGTTGACCCAACATCATTCCATCATTATATTTATGATGATCCCCTATATAATAAGGTTTTAGTCTATGTCTATTCACTTTAAAAATTTATTCAGGATTAGGATCTTTAATATCCACAACTCCATAAGGATAAACTTTTATCACAACAAATGGGTCCATCCACCTAGACTTAATTTTGCCTGGAAATAATCTTATACTTGCATTATAAAACAAAACTTGTTGCCCTGGCTAAAAATTTTTAGTAAGAATCATTCGATCATGCCACTTTTTCATCTTTTTTTTATAAATCTTAACACTCTCATAAGATTAATTCCTTATCTCTTCAAGCTTATTTAATTGTAACAATCATTTCTCACCAACATCTTTTAAATTATAATTGAACTCTTTAATAGCCCAATATGCTTTATGCTCAAGTTCAACTGGTAAGTGACAAGCTTTCCCAAATATTAGCCTATATGGGGACATTCCTATAAGAGTTTTATATGTAGTCCTATAAACCCACAAAGCATGGATAAGTTTGACTGACCAATCCATTTTTGTTTTATTTACAGATTTTTCTATAATTCTTTTAATTTTTTGATTGGATAATTTAGCCAAACCACTTGTATAAGGATGATAAGCTGTAGCAATCCTATGATTTATATGATATTTCTTTAATAATTTCTCCATAATGGCATTTCTGAAATGACTTCCTCCATCAGTAATGATAACTCTCGGCATCCGAAATCTACAAAATATGTTCGTTTTCAAAAAATTTTCAACACTTTGAGCATCATATCCAAGTAAAGCAACAACTTATATCCATTTGGATACATAGTCCACTGCTAACAGAATATATAAATTTTTGAAAGATGGTATAAATGGTCCCATGAAATCTAATCCCCAAACATTAAATATTTCAAATTCTAGCATATAATTGAGGGGCATATCATTTCTTCTAGAAATATTGCCTACTCTTTGACATCTATCACAAGTTTTGATATAAGCATTAACATCTCTAAAAATTGTTGGCCAATAAAATCCAGATTATAGAATTTTGTATGTTGTTTTATCAACACCAAAATGTCCCACAAAATCAGATCATTTCCTTGTTTATATAAATATAGGTCATCCTAAAAATAAGTCTTAGCTTCAGAAATAAATTTTCTCATTTGTTGGTAAGTCATTTCATAGGGTTTAAGATCGCTAACAATATAGTTCACAA
Source organism: Phalaenopsis aphrodite (assembly GCA_003013225.1). Lineage (NCBI taxonomy): Eukaryota > Viridiplantae > Streptophyta > Magnoliopsida > Asparagales > Orchidaceae > Phalaenopsis > Phalaenopsis aphrodite. The sequence continues at coordinate 106,095 of NEWO01000148.1, read as the reverse complement.
TGTCGGCATACCACAAAACATGTCACTCATTTACAGTGAACAATTTTTCATCTGGAAAATGTTCATTAATTTCTTTTTCAAAACAGAGTGGTTTTTCTAATTCAAACCTGGAGAAATGATCAGCAGTTTGATTTTCAGTTCCCTTCCGATCTACTATTTCAAAATCAAATTCTTGTAAAAGAAGAATCCATCTTATAAGTCTTAGTTTAGTATCCTTCTTTTTCATTAAGTACTTAATAGCAGAATGATCTGTATGCACTATATAATGAGTTTGATCAAATATGATCTAAATTTACTAATAACTCTTTTTCACTTATTGTATAATTAATTTGAGTTTTATTAAGAGTTTTACTAGCATATTAAATAACTTATAAAATTTTATCATATCTTTGTCCTAAAACAGCTCCAATAGCATAATCACTTGCATCACACATAAGTTCAAAAGGTTTTTCCCATTTTGGTGAAACTATAATTTGTGCAGTGATGAATTTTTCTCTTAATAATTTAAAAGCTTTTAGGCATTCCTAATCAAAATTGAAAATTGCATCTTTCTCCAATAAATGGCCTGAAGGCTTAGCAATCTTAGAAAAGTCATTAATATATCACTTGTAAAATCCATCATGTCCTAAAAAACTGTTAATTTCCCTTACAAATGTTGGATAAGGTAAATTAAATGTCATTTGAATTTTAGCAGGATCTACTTCCATAACATTTTCTGATATTGGATGACCTAATACCATTCCTCCAGCTACCATAAATTGACATTTTTCCCAGTTAAAGACTAAATTTGTTTCTTCATAGCCCTTAAGAACTTTAGATAAATATTCTAAACATGAGTCAAATAAAATTCCAAACACTGAAAAGTCATCCATAAAGACTTCAATCCCTTTTTCAATTAAATCACAAAATATTACCATCATACATCTTTCAAATATAGCAGGGGCATTACATGAACCAAAGGACATTCTTCTAAAAGCAAAAATACCATAAGAACTGGTAAATGTTGTTTTCTCGTGATCCTCAGAAGATATTTGAATTTGGTGATAACCAGTATATCCATCCAAAAAACAAAAGTATTTATGCCCAGCTAGTCTATCCAGCATTTGATATAGAAAGCGTAGCGTAGAATGAACTTTCCTAGTGACAAGATTTAATTTTCTATAATTAATGCATATTCGTCACACTGTAACTTGTCTAGCAGGTATTAACTCATTATGCTCAATCACCTTCATAGTTACTCCTCCTTTCTTAGCAACACTCTGAATTGGACTAACCCATGCACTATCTTAAATAGGGTAGATAATTCCAGCATCTAACCACTTTAAAATTTCTTTTTTAACAACCTCTTTCATAATAGGATTTAATCTCCTTTGTGGATTAGCCCTGGGTTTGCAGTTTTCTTCCAAATTAATTCTATGCATACAAATTGAAGGACTGATTCCTTTAATATCAGTAATTGTCCATCCGAAGGTTTTCTTAAAATTTTTCATAATTTTCATCAGCTTTTCTTCTTCTTCCTTTGTTAACTTCAAGGAAATTATAACAGGTAAAGTAAAGGAATCTCCTAAAAAGGCATATTTTAAATATTCAAGAAGTAATTTCATCTCAAGTTCTGGAGGTTTCTGAATAGATGGACAAAATAATTTGTCTTTGTCTATCGTGTCCAAAATTTTAAAGCTTTCTTGAACATAACTTTCATTTAATTCCACTTCTTGCTCATGTTCTAAATCTTTTTCTTCATATTTTTTTTCATAAGTAGTTTTGAAATAGCATTTGCTCAGATATCTTATAATATCCATTCTATAACATTCATCATCTTTACCTTTTGTAGGGTATTTCATTGATTTTGAAATGTTAAAAGTAACAGTTTGATCATTGACGTGCATTGTTAATTCCCCTTTCTGCACATCTATCATTGCTCTTCCAGTGGCTAGGAAAGGTCACCCCAAAATGATATGTATCTCTTTATTTTCTTCCCTATCTAGCATAATGAAATCATTAGGAAAAATAAATTGATCCACTTAAACTAGTACATCTTCTATAACTCCTTTAGGATAAGTTATTGAATGATCTGCTAATTGTAGAGTTATAGTAGTAGGGGTTATTTCTCCTAATCCCAATTTTTTAAATATTGATAATGTCATAAGGTTAATGCTTGCACCTAAATCACATAAAACTTTCCCATAATATCTGTCTCCTATTGCACATGGAATTATAAAGCTACCATGATCTTTAAGCTTTTTAGGAAGTTTCTTTTGAATTATAGCACTACACTCCTCACTAAGTGCATCAGTCTCATTAACTTCAAACTTTCTTTTTCTGTTGAGAATATTGATCCCTAGATACTTAATGCTTATGGACAACATAACAATAGTTCTGATGATACTTTTCATTTATGTTTCCTTATTTTGCAACAAAGCCAAAAACTTGATTCTGAAGAAAAATAAGAATTTAACTTTTTATTTTATATATATTTATATTGGGATACCACACAAGTATACATATCGTTATCAAGTAATATAAGACTTTTTGATTAAGACCTGAATATCAAACCCACGGGGAAGATTATGCAATATGCACTTTTTAGAAAGTTTTTCTATTTTTAAAAAGATAATTACTTAAACTAAAAATGATTTTAGCATGAATTTAAAATTTAAATATTTTTGGTATTTTTTATATTTTAACGAAACAGTAACAACTAAAAAGATAACTAAAGTTTTTGTAAAAGAAAAGTTTTTAATTTGAAAATATCTTTCTTCTTATCATGAATCAGTAATAAGTATAGAAATTCTGTTGTGAAAGAATGCAAATTGTGTTGTGCCAAATAGAAGCAATAATATTCTTTACCCTTACTAGAGATGTTATAAAGATCGTTGGCTAATTTAAAGTTTGAATAGTTCTGAAGACCGGCTAGGCAGGGAAGATACTAGCTCTCACTCTAGAGTTCCCTCGATTCCCTCCACCTGGGGGCTAACATTCACGTATCATAACCTAAAACAATAAACCAAGTTGGGGGCTTTAACCTGTCACTTTAAAGTCCTCTAACTCTACACCCATCAATGAATATTTCCTTATTTATTTGCACTCAATCATATGAATTACATTCTCATTCATACAACCTCATGTCATTCTTTCCAGTTGTTGACTGAGGCAATACCACCCCGGTTCTTACATGTTCTCACAACAAATTTTAACATCTGAATTAGCCAAATCAAGAAGTAAATAAGTGCAAGGATTTAAATCATCACAACTTCTTCCAACATTAAAGATCAATACTCTCCACAACTTCCATCCAAAACTTAATTACTTATCATTTTAAGAAGAAAGATAAAGAAAACTACTTAGAATCCATGGAGAAAACAAAACCACACTTTTGTTTAAAAGAAGAAATCATTGTCAAACCAACAACAATTCTTAATTAAAACCAAAAGAAGTCTAAAACAAAAAGATAAAAACTTATCTCAAGTTTTTCACCAAACTCTTGAAGTTCCTTTGAATCTCTTCTCTTTTACAATCACTCAAAACAAAATAACAAAAAGGATAAAGTAAATAAAAAGTGGTTCCTGAAAATCTCTCTGAACTAACTCCCCAGAAAAGAACTTTCAAAACTTGCCAATATTTTCAGGACTCTTTTCAAAGTTCTCTCTTCTTTCTTTTATAGTTTTCCAAGAGGTGCCTTAGGATCTCTTGAAAATGTGTCTTGATTCAATGTATTTTCCCAAGAGATGCATCCTTTCAAGATAAGTTTCGTCCATGGTGGTTACAACCACCTATTAAGCCAATTGGTGCCTCAAAAACCTCTTCAAAATTTGTGAAAACTGATTTTACTCATCTAGTAACTGCCACTAGCGCTTAAGCAAAGGGTCTTAGTGCTTAGGCACGGTCTTCTCTGTTTAATCGGTGCTTAAGCGCCGGATTTGGTGCTTAGGTGCCAAAACTCTTTTGCACAATTTTTCACATTTTTGCTCCAAATTTGATTCTTTTTCAATCCTTTAAACTTATTTTTCAATTTTTTACTTATATCTGCAAGAAAAACACAAAAATATCTTCCATTAAAGTGTAATATCTCTTAAATATGTATAAAAATGTGTCTAAAAATACTATATATTTTAGGTGTATCAAATATCTTTCATAAACTTTTCATAGCTTGACATTTGTTCTAAGGCTACAACAAATGGAATATTGATTGTAAGCTTCTTAAATATTTCCAGAAATTTTGAAAATTTCTTATCCAACTTCTGTTGTCAAAGTCTCTGAGGAAATGGAGATGGCGGTTTTTCTAAATCAATTTTCGGCAGAGAAATATGTCTATCAGAATCTTTTGGAGCATCCTCTTTTGATTCTTCAATTTCTTCTCTCTCTACTTCAATCTCTTTTTGAACCCTACCTTCCAATTCTCTTCTACTTCTAAGTTGTACGGCTTTAACTTGCTCTTTATTTTGGTCTTTTGGATTTGATTCAGTATTACTAAGAAGTGTTCCTTAGGATCTATTACTTAATGAACTTGTGATTTGCTCAGGTTGATTCTTAATATTTCTAATTGTAGCTCATTGACTTTGTAACTGATTACCCATTTGTAACATAACTTCTTCTATAGACAACTTCTTATCAATAAATTGTGTATTACTGTTGATTCTTGGAGGATAAATAGATCTATAATTATTATTCCCTTGGTTGTTCCAGTTTTGCAATTAGTTTACTTCGTTGTTCTCCCATTGCTAATTTTTACCACATGAATTTTTATTCTAGTTAAAGTTGGGATGGTTCTTCCAACCTAGGTTATAATAATTGGAATATGGGTTATTCTGCTTTTTCTTTATGACATTCAAAGTCTCTAATGATGTTTGAGAATCTACCATTTGGCGCAATGAATTCTCTTCAATCATGGAAATTGGTTGAGAAAAATTCATTCCAAATTGGTCTAACTGCCTTGAAATTGCAGAAACTTGATTTGCTAACATAGTAAGTGCATCAATTTCATGAATATTAGGTACTTTCTTTGGATTCACCCACTCAGAAGGCCTTTAAAAGATATTGGTAGCTATCTCTTCAATTAAAGCATAAGTTTCTTGAAATGGTTTTTACATCAATGAACCACCAGGAGCGGCATCGATAATAGATCTAAGAGAACTAATTAATCCATTATAAAAGGTTTGAATTATTAACCAATCTGGTATAACATGGTATGGACACTTTCTTATGAGTTTTTTAAATCGTTCCCATTCTTCATAAATAGATTCCCCTTCAAACTGATTAAAAGATGTAATATCATTTCTAAGCTTCGCAATTTTTTATGGTGAAAAATATTTAACAAAGAATTTTTGTGCTAAATCACCCCGAGTTCTGATAGATTCAGGTGCTAATGAATTCAACCACATCTTAGCTTTACCCCTTAGTGAGAAAGGAAATAACCTAAGTCTTATGACATCATCTAAAACACCATCATATTTAAATGTAGCACACAATTATAAAAAATTGGTAAGATGTAAAATTGGATTTTCAGTTGGTGATCCCCCAAACTAATTATTTGATACATTTTGGATAATAACAGGTTTAAGCTTAAATGAATTAGCCACTACAGTAGGTTTTTGAATATAACAATGAAGTTCATTTATAGTAGGGTTGGCATAATCTCTTAAAGGTCTAAACTCTTGATGAATTTCAGCATTTTGATTATTTTGGTTTGACATTTCTGTATTTTTTTTAGATTTTTCAAGATTTTTAATCTTTTTTATTTTTTTTTATTTTTCTAATATTTCTTTCTAATTCAGAATCGTAGGGCACTAATCCATTAGAACCTAAACTACGCATACACTAACATAAAATAAAATAAAATAATATAAAACATATAAAATAAGATAAAACATTTAAACTTTAAATAAGACTTTCTAAAAATAGAAATTTACTTAGTTTTCTTCCCCAGCAACAGCGCCAAAAACTTGATCTCGACCTAATGCTTATGCATAATATAACAATAGCTCTGATGGTATTTTTGATATATATTTCCTTATTTTGCAACAAAACCAAAAACTTGATCCTGAAGAAAAGTAAGCCTGAAGAAAAATAAGAATTTAATTTTTAAATTTATATATATTTATATTAGGATACTATGCAAGTATACTTATCATTATCAAGTAATATAGGACTTTTTGGTTAAGACCTGAATATCGAACTCACAGGAAAGATTATGCAATATCCACATTTTAGAAAGTTTTTCTATTTTAAAAAAAGATTATTACTTAAACTAAAAATGATTTTTACAAGAATTTAAAATTTAAATATTTTTGGTATTTTTTATATTTTAACGAAAGAGTAACAATTTAAAATGATAACTAAAGTTTTTGTAGAAGAAATATACTTAATATGAAAGTATCTTTCTTCTTATCATGAATCGGTAATAAATATAGGAATTCTGTTGTGGAAGTATGTAAATTGTGTTATGCCAAATAGGAGCAATAATATTCTTTACCCTTACTAGAGATGCTATAAAGAACATTGTCTAATTTAAAGTTTGAATAGTTCTGAAGACCGACTAGGCAGGGAAGATACTAGCTCTCACTCTAAAGTTCTCTTGATTCCCTCCACATGGGGGCTAACATTCTCGTATCAGAACCTAAAATAATAAACTAAGTTGGGGGCTTTAACCTGTCACTTTAAAGTTCTCTAACTTTACATCCATCAATGAATATTTCCCTATTTGTTTGCACTCAATCATATGAACTATATTGTCTTTCATACAACCTCATGTGATTTTTTCCAATTGTTCATTGAGAAAATACCAGCCCGATTCTTACATGTTCTCACTATAAATTTTAACATTTGGATTGGCCAAATCAAGAAGTAAATGAAGTGCATGGATCATCACAACTTCTTCCAACATTAAAGATCAATACTCTCCACAACTTCCATCCAAAACTTAATTACTTATCATTTTAAGAAGAAGGATAAAGAAAACTACTCAGAATCCATGGAGAAAATAAAACCATAATTTATTTTAAAAGAAGAAATCATTGTTAAACCAACAATAAGTCTCGATTAAAACCAATAGTCTAAAAGAAAAAGATAAAAACTTATCTCAAGTCCTCCAACAAACTCTTGAAGTTCCTTTGAATCTCATCTCTTTTACAATCACTCAAAACAAAATAACAAAAAGGATAAAGTAAATAAAAAGTGGTTCCTGAAAATCTCTCCGAACTAACTCCCTAGAAAAGAACTTTCAAAACTTGCCAATATTTTTAGGAATCTTTTCTAAGTCCTCTCTTCTTTCTTTTATAGTTTTCTAAGAGGTGCCTTGGGATCTCTTCAAAATGTGTCTTGATTCAATGTATTTACCCAAGAGACGCATCCTTTCATGATAATTTTTGCCCATGGTGGTTACAACCACCTATTAAGCCAATGGTTTCCTCAAAAACCTCTTTGAAATTTGTGAAAACTAATTTTATTCGTCTAGTAACTGCCACTAGCGCTTAAGCACGATGTCTCGATGCTTAGGCGCGAGCTTCTCTGACGCTTAGGCCTCAAAATTCTTTTGCAAAATTTTTCACCTGATTGCCTCAAATTTGATCTTTTTCACTCCTTTTAGTATTTTTTCATTGTTTACTTATATCTACAAGAAAAATACAAAAATACCTTCCATTAAAGCGCAATATCTCAAAAATAGGTATAAAAACGTGTCTAAAACACTATATATTTTAGGTGTATTAACAGACTTAAATCCTCTATTCGGTCTTAGTGTTTAAAAATTAATGCGAGAGTTAGCCTTCAGCTGAAGAGAAGTGGGAGCTTTGAAGTGGGAGTCAGAATCCTCCTAGCCTAGCCACGGATTTAAGGACTAAACCTGAGATTAGCAATGATTTTTTTATAACACTGTATCGGGGTAGAGAATTAAAACTGCTTTTATTTAACTCAATACATATTAAAACCATTTATCTTATCTCATTTTACTAATACATAAATAATTTAGTTTTGATAATATCTCAACATTTGAAATTAGTGACAGTAATTTTGTTTCACTTTCTGTGAAATTCCTAGTAAATTTATCACATCAAATTTAAACATTCCCCGTGGGATCGATATTTGGGGCTTAAATAAAAATTTATTTATTACTTGACATCGATACGTATATTTTCATAAAATCTCAACATTAATTGCTTAAATTTATTAATCATAAATATTAAATCAAGCTTTTTCTGCACCGTTACATAGCGGAGTCAAACTTATAAATTTTACACAATTATAGTCTCATCTCGGGTTCACTCATCCATCTCGCTGGCAATAGTTGTGACAATGTCAGATATTTCAGACCCTCGCTTCATTCCATGATCCTACCTTACATGCTCACTGGTTTGTATTGGTACAATAACCTTGGGTACCCATACCTTTTTCTTTGGTGAAGATGTCTTGAGACGGGGTGTCTCAACATCAGTACGTCGAACAGAGGTATGCTCTCCATGGCACAGACTAGATATAATATGAGGAAACTTCCTCATCTTTTCCTTAGGGACTTCATGACAGGTGATTGGTAGAATTCTCAGAGCAACAACAGTAGTAGAATCAATGGTGGTAATTGTAGTATTAGCTCAACTTCTTAAATGGAATCTACCTGGGATGTGTGCTGGCAAAACCTCAGTTAATTTCTTAGACTGTTGGGCATATCTGACGTTCCTTAGAACCTCTTTCTTCATGTGAGGGGATATTGCACATCCGACTCGTTTAAGTAGCTCACTGACAGAACAACCTTCTTTGGCAGCTAATCTCTGGAACACTGTACTGACTCAAAGATAATTGGAGTGAGCTTCTTCCTCTCCTCACCATGTCCATGAGGTTACGCTAGGACAGTGGCAATCTGGATATTCTTGTACCCATAATTTTTATTAAGGGATGAAACCTACTCCCTCGAAGAAGCAGATAGGTCTCCAGCAACCTTGGTTCCTCATGATGAGGAATTTCATCAACAAACATTACTTCAGAGATTTGGGCTTCAGTATCATTCTGAATCTTTTAGCTGCAGTTTCTTCTTTGAGTTTGGGTTAATGGTGCAGTCCTTAAACTTGATCCAATTTCAAATACTAACGGTGGAACAAATAATCCTTTGGTCTCGTCTTCAACGATCGTAACTTCTTTTCCCTTAGCAAAACTGAGGACAATAGGCCTAGCAGGTGTCGTGGTGATAGTAGTCTTTACCTTCTTGTAAGAAGGGAAATCCTGTAGACAGTTCAAGTTGAATTCAACGGACGACTCATGGGCTTCCGGAGCAGCAACTTTCATTCTTACAAAGGGAGCTTTCCCAAAGATGACCTCGAGATGTTCAAACCAAGCACCAAACTTGATGTTGGGGGTAATGTTGCGGGCATCACGGCTCATCGGAAGGTTGTGCAAAAAAGTGAGCGTTGGGAATGCTATTGCTATAGCTTCAAAAAGAAAGCCTCGAGGTTAATTATTTAGCCAATACCTCGCAGTTCTAGTGTGAGCACTAAAATCAACCAAGTTCAATCTTTAGATTGGGTAAGTTTTTTAATTTGTGAAGATTTTAAACTTTAGTAAAAATAGTTTGCACGGGGAAAGATTTATATAAAATAAGAAAATTCAAGGAGCAAGCGCAGCACGACACAATTTGATTTTATTTGCAACATAGTAAATCAAACTCAAAAGGGAAATAAAGTTTAGAACCCATTGTAGGACCGAATTTACAACGCACAATGCCCAGGTGGAATTATTCCACTAACACACTTATTAAGGGTCTGACCCCACACAAGAATTAAAATGTCCTAATGAACTCCTAAACCTCTCTGTTCAAAGGTGATTGAACAAACAATCCTGAAGTTCGAAGGAGTTGACCATACTTTCTCAAGACAGAAATGGCTAAAGTATGTCAATAAAAGAAAGATAAATTGGTCCATAAGGGACATTGACACATTACTAATGTATGAAGACAATATTCCCTGATTTAGACGAAGAGAGAAGCTAATTCTCAGTGGAGTCACCAGAAGTTGTCAACACAAAAAAGTTGAGGAGGTTCCTATTGGAAGATTTCGGTCGCCGAAATTAAAATCCCTTCGCCGCTTTGGAACGACATTTAATACACACACACACACACACACACATAGATATATATATATATATATATATATATATATATATATATATATATATATATATATATATATATATATATATATATATATATATATATATATATATATATATATATATATATATATATATATATATATATATATATATATATATATATATATACATATATATAAGTTTAGAAAAGTAGGGAATCAAACTGATCCCATATCTTTCATAAACACAAGATTTGAGGGTGAAGCTCGATCAAATAAACTAAGAAACATATGACATCCATTTGGTCTATGAAAACTATTTTTATTATAAGATGACAAGTTTCCTTATTTAATATGAAAAACTAAATAGGGTTTATATTAAGCTGGATTCAAAAAAGCTTCCTATAAGGGCAAGCCCCTATAGTTAATTACATCTTAGATAACCGAAGAGTCCTTAGAAAACTCTCAATAAAAATCAGGGGATATTATCTTCAAAGAGTTTAAAGGAATATGACTTTTCAAAGAGATCAGACAAAGAGGTGTGAAATGGGAATGACTAAAATTTGGAACATTTATTGTGGAATCCAAAGGAAGAACTAGGGAATGTCCCAGATCCTGAGGAGAACCTCGGTGACCTCCCAAGCTATCCTATGATTTGGCTTCAGTTTAGAGGAGAAATATTTAAATTTTTTATCCTACTAATTTTATTAATTTAGGGCTTACATTCATGTGCAACGATCTCACAAATAGCTTGGAAGATGTGTGGATTTAGGTCTTGATGAATGACAACCTCGAAATCCTAAAACTAGTTAGGGCTTATATTGTGTAGCAGGGATATACAAAGACATAAAGATAAGGTTGAGGATTTATGTTGCACTAGGCGGACAACCTCAAAGTCCTATGGATTGGTTGTTTAGTCCTAAAGAATGGTTTAGCTGGTAGACATGTTTTATTGTTGAAGATGGTTTTGCTCCCCATAATGCTAGCTCCAAGCTCCTTGTGGTGAAGAGTTTAAGTTTTCTAATGTGTCAAGTCATGATGTAAAAATAAATGTTTCTAAGGGTCATGGTTATTTAAATATTATGGGGCATGTTAAAGTTGATTAGAGAGACACTGATTAGGATACTATGGTTCCCTTATTCTGCCACCATTATTTTCTTTTAGATTTACTTAGTTCAAATAAATTTACTAAACTCAACTTAATGAGTTTCATGCTTTTATTTAGACTGTGGGAAATCTTGTTAGCAACCACATGTTACCTCCTGTGAGGGATTCTTCATCATCCAATACAGACATTTTAATCTAGTTGAAATTTTTTTTTGTGATGTTTGTGATTAAATTTTGAGTTGTCTTATATTTTGAATATTGTGATAGTGAATTTTATCTTTTTTAATTTTTAAATTTTTATCTCATTTTGTGGATATCCTAGAATTTTTGGTTTTCACATGTAGGGTGAAATCGTTGTTTAATATGCAATTTTGAAGAAAGAAGTACATAAAAGGTAAATGCAATAATTTAAAAGCGTACTTATCGGTTCTTCTCGTTCATCCACCTGAAAAGTTAGTTCTGGCAAGACATGTATATAATTTTGTAAAGAATTTAAATTACATGAGTAGATGAAGATATAGCTATCCAAACCCAAAGTATGATTCCATTGAGCCTCTGAAGTTCTTAGTAGATGATTCTAGAACAAAATATGACAAGTTCAACTTGTTCTTCAAAATATCCAAAAGATTTCAAAGTGTTCGGGATTTGACCCTAAACTACTTTGAAGATCGTTTGAATTATTTCAACTTCATTTATGAACTTATCATATTCTTCCAATAATCATTCGAGGTTAGAGTATGACTACCCCGTTGCCCAGTGAAACTTGAAATTCAATTATCCCAAGGATAGGATACTTTAATCAATTTGACACTTTTCTTAAGAGTTATATGGATGAATGCCCCTGAAGCAAGCGTAAGTCATTAAAGATTTGGTGTTCATCATAAATGGGCTTGGAGTGCTTAAGAGGTGTTAGTCCCCAATCATATTATCTTCTAGATCAAATCAATTGAGTTTAGATATTAAGCCTAGGTCGCTACCAAGGCCTTAACAATCATAGTGGGGGAAATTGTTTGTGGTAAGAGTTTAAGTGACATATATTCTTATTGAAAGATCAAATTATCACCAATTTTAGGCTTAAAACAAGTGAATTATCATCTTCCTAGCATAAGCCCATCACTTAAAAATCATTTGATCTTAATTAAGTTCCAAGTCATGAAGATTAGGGAAATTATGATTTTGTTGATATTGTGAAGAGATAGTAAGTTGGTTTCTACCTTTAACTCATTGCATTTTAATCATCCGTCATATTTATTAAGGATCAAAGTTACCCATCCCCAATGGTTAATCCTAAATTTTGATTAAAGCACCAGAATCTAAAATTACTACTTTGCCCTCCGGCTTTCTATTTTATAATTCTTCAAGAAAAATTCAAAAGACCTTGAAAATCTTTGAGTATCCCATCCATGGATTAATTAAAATATTAGGGAGGAGAGTATGATTTTTTTTTCAAAATTCGATTTTATTTAAAATGATTATTTTAACCCAAAAATAGGATTTTTCAATGTTAATTTATTTAATTAATCAAAATGAAGTTTTAATTTATGAAAAAAAATATTGAAGGTTTACATAGGTCAGAAGAATAATTAGACAAAATTGCATGATTCTTTGAATGATATTGTTAATATTATTATTATTATTTAATGATCTTTTTTAATAATTATTTAAATACAAAAATATGTTTTAATCCTCAAAAATCGCTTCTAAATTTTTATTAAACCCTCATAAGTTCAAAAAACTTAAAGGAACAAATTTTATATTTTTATGATTTATTTTGAATTTATTATAATTATTTTAGTGAGAAAAATAAGAAAAATACATTTTAGGTCTTTACAATTTTTTTTTAATTTAAAAAAATCAAGAAAAATATTTTAAAGGGTCCCAAGTGATCAGGGAACAAATTCACACATTTTGTACTTTTTTTTTGTATTTTTTAAAATTTTGATTATTTTAATTATTTTTTATTCAAAATATACTTTAAAAATAAAATATTTTCAAAAAAATAGATTTTATTTTTATTAAATGTTCCTAATCATAAGGAAGTTAGAAAACAATTTTTCAGAATTTTTTGAAGCTTATTTAATTTAATATAATTTATTTTGTGAAAAAAATACTATTTTTACTTACAAATCCATTTTAATGGCCAAATTAACTTAAAATAAATTTGTAATTTTTAAAGTGAGTTTAAAGGATTTTTCTGAACAATGCGGGATTAATTTTTTCAATTTTTTATTTATATTTAATTTAAATAAATTAATATAAGTTAAAATTATTTAATTAATAAGAAAAATATAAAAAATTAATCAAACCATCACAATATTTTTTCTTAGGCCTTGCAACTATAGAAAACCTAACAAAATTAATCCCATAATTTATATGTTTAAATAAAGACAAAATAGCCATTTAAGCTTGAAAATGAGGGTTAGAAGCACAAAGGTGCTCTCTAACCTTGGAAAAATCAGAGGTTCCCTCTATTATGAGGAATCAACCATAAAAATTTCAACCCATGGTGATTAATATTTAATCATAATGAATTAAAATATCTTAGAGAATATTTAATTAATTAAAAATCATACACTTGGCAAATAATTTTTATTAATCCAAATTATTCTCCTCTATTTACTGAGCAAGAGGGTATTTTTCTTTTATTTTTAAAATTTTTCTATGCAATGTTATGATTTTTTAAAGATCTGTTGATTATTTAAATCAAGAAATCCTAATTTTCTATTCATCCCAAGCACGTGCTGCATCATCCTCGTCCTCTCCAAAGCGCCACGCGTCGTCACTTGGTTTGGCGCCGGCATCTGACTCGGCAGCCATTCATCCCGCTGTTTACGCAGGAAGTCTCTGTCCGACTTGATCTCATCCATCCATTCAATGTACGCTCGATCAGACGACTCTCCCTCATCGTCTCTGAAAGCTAGAGCCTGTGGCCGTCTAAGTTCTAGACTTAAGATCTCACTCAATACTCAATTAAATCACATGGGGGTTGTCCCTACACCTTCATCTACTTAAGGAGAACACATCCATACAGTTATAATGCCATGAAATCGAACTTTTCTCCATAAAGGACCAAACAGAGCTCAAATTTAGGGTTAATAGTCTATACCTTTGTCTGAGAGGGGAAGCCCCAATCAAATGTTTGTGGAAGTTTCAGTGTAGTCCAACGAACCTCCTCGATGTATTTGTTTCCCCTAGTGTAAGCTCTAAGTAGAAGTTCAATGAAATGGAGTGCGGTCATGGTCTAGGAGTGGCTTTGAGAGCTCAACATAGGGGGATTTCAATGAGAATCTTCCTCTCTTGCTCTGGGGAAGCTCAAGAGTAGTTCAATTTAAAGTTTGGGGATTTTTTAGGATGGCCAAAATTTTTCCTAATTTTAAGCTAAAAAATTGAGCTCAGGTGATGGGTGAAATGACCAAGAGATGGTTGTAATGAGCTTAGGGAGTCTTGGAGGAGTTCTAGGAGCAATTTGACAAAGTTTCCCCAAGGAAATTGGATTGCTTTCTATTTTGACCATAGAGGAGGGTGGAGCTCAGAGCTTCAATTTGGGTGTAATGTGGAGCTGAGGTGGTGGGCTTCAAAGTGCTAAGAGCCAATTAGATCTGGGCAGCTTGGATGGGTGCTTTGTGTTTTGATTTAATGGGGGTGGCTCTTGATTTTAGGGTTTTCTGACCACTATGGCAGCCGGCAAGGCCTACGGTGGTGGCCAGAGGAGTCAGGTGAGCCAAGGGGAGGTTTAATTATGATTAACCCTTAATGGTTTGGCATGATGGTGGAGATATTTTGGCGTAGGCCCAAAAAGATTAAAATCCACTAAATTAAAGAACCATTGGTCCATGACTTATCTAAGGTGGGCTAGGTGAGTCTAGCCTGTTCACTAGAGTCCATTTGGTGGTTGGGTAGAATTAATTTGGTCATTTGGACAAGGCTATGTCAATCTTGGTGCAAGGGTTCAACTTGGGTCAAATTGGCTTGAAGTTGGGTTTGGGCTAGGCTAGCCATGAAATTGAGCCCAATTGATTTATCAATTTGGTGTAGATAATTGTCAAGAAGCATTTAGAAAAGATTTCGGGTGATTTTGAGCTGATTTGATGGTTCAATTTGGAGGATTTTGGCATTTGGTCAATTTTAAGGGTGTTGGGTTAGAATTAGGCTTAGGTTGGGCTAGAGTTGGGTTATGTCCAAATTAATGGTTGAAAATAGTCTAGAGGAATATCATGAAGAGTTCTCAACATCAATTTGGTGACAATGTTTTGGTTTGAGCATTCAATTTGGTGACATTTGGAGACATGGCCAATATGGGGCAAATTTGAGGATTTTAGATTTGGGATAAAATTGAGTGAAATGGAAGCTTGATCAAGGTCAATTGAGGGTTCAATTTCGTATGTAGCAGTGTTTTGAAGAGTTTAGGATCCAAATTGAGGCAATTGAGTGGGCCAAATTGGGGGTTTTGGTTTGGATCAAAATTGATCTCAAATCATGGGCCAATTAAGCTTGGATTTAGTTTTAAATGATCATAGGCGTGATGAATTTGATTTAGAATTGAAATTTGGGGAGATTGAGGTTAAATTGATGGACATTTGGGGTAAATTTGGGAGTTGGGGCTTTTGGTCAAAATAGGTCAAATTGATCAAATTAGGTTCAATGGTTAGGTTAAAATTTGTTTTGTAGACATTTGAAATGATTTTGGATGTTTTGGGAAAGATTGGACCACCAAGAGAATTTTTATAATTTTGGCCAATTTGAGGGTATTTTAGTAATTGGCAATTTTGGGTGATTTTGGGAAATTTGAGTATTTTAAAATGGTCTGAAATGATTTTTGAACAAATTTGGGTATTTTGGGTAAAATTGGGATTTTTGGCCATGTCAGTGCTATTTTCGGTTGGAGAGTTGCCCGTAAGAACCTGTCAGTCACCGGAATCGAAATCTCGTCGCTCGCTTCGGAAGGACATTTTAATTTACACATATATTTAATTTTAGAAAAATATGAAATCAAACTGACCCCATATTTTTCATAATTTAAATGAAAGAGCGTTGTACCTCAAATCCTGTATCTATCCTGAAGGATAAACACAAGGCTTGTGGATGAGACTCGATCAAATAAACTAAGGAATATATGATATCTGTTTGGTCTACAAAACCTTTGTATTTGTTTTCAAGTTCCCCTATTTAATATAAAGAATTAAATAGGGTTGATATTAAGCTAGGTTCAAACATGTTTCCTATAAGGGCAAGCCCATATAGTTAATTACATCTTAAATGACCAACATCACCTAAGAAGACTCTCGATAAAAATAAGGAAAAATTATCTTCAAGGAGTTTCAAAGGGTAGGACTTTCAATGAGATCCGACGTAGAGGTGTGAAAAGGGGATTGGTTCAAATTTGGAACATTTTGTTATAGAGTCCAAAGGAGGAAGAACTAGGGGATTTCATAGATCCAAAGGAGAACCCCAGTGACTTCCCAAGTTATCCTATTGTTTGGCTTCATTTCTAAGAAGATATATTTCGGTGTTTCATCCTACCAATTTTATTAGTTAGGGATTACATTCATGTGAAAAGATCACACAAATAGCGTGGAAGATGTGATGATTTAGGTCGTGACAAATGACAACCTCAGAATCCTAAGATGAGTTAGAGCATATATTGTATAGCAGGTTGTACAAAGACCTAAAGATAAGGTGAGGATTTACGTTGCATAAGCAATAAACCTTGAAGTCCTATGGCTTTGTTGCATATATCTAAGGAAGGAAGATTGTTTTAGCTAGAGAAGACAGGTTATGCTGTTGAAGATGGTCGGGTTGCCAACTGTACTAGCTCCAAGCTCCTTACTACGACGAGTTTGAGTTTTCTAGTGTGTCAAGTTATGATGTCAAATCAGGTGGCCCTATGGTTGAAGTTCTTTAAATTTTATGGGGGCATGTTAAAGTTAATTAGAGCAACACCGGTTAGGATCCTACGGTTCCCTCGTTCAGACACCACTATTTTCTATTGGATTCACTTAGTCCAAATGAACTTACTAAACTCAACTTAATGAGTTCCATAATTTCATTTAGACTGTGGGAAGCCTCGTTAGCAATTATAGGTTACCTATTTAGTTGCAATTGTAGTTTTGTAAGGTTTGTGATTAAATCTTGAGTTGTCTTATATTTTGAATGTTGTGGCAGTGAATTTTGTCATTGTTGATTTTAGTTTTGGTTTTGGTTTTGCGGCTATCCTTGCAATTTTGGTTTTCATGCAGGGTAACATCGTTGTTTACCATGCAAATTTGCAGGTATAAAAGTACAGTAAGAAAGTACAAAGAAGACAACGCTGAAAACTGTAAAAACGTACCTGGCGAGTCTTCTTAGCATTCCTGCTGAAAGATTTTAATAGATGATTTTCTAGAATAGAATATAACAAGTTCAATTTGTCCTTCAAGGTATCCAAGGGATTCCAAAATTTTAGGAGGATGACCCTGAACTGTTTTAGAAGTCCCTTGAAACGTTTCGAGTCCACTTTGGACTTATCAAATTGTTCTATTAATCATCCCAAGATTGACTTAAAACTTAACTACCTCAAGAATAAGAAAATCAAATAGTCACTTAACATTTCATTTTAATAGTTATGTGAGTGGATGCTCCAAAGGGGCAAATTCAAGGTTATTAAGGACTTTAATACCTCAAATTAAAGTGGGGCTTAAAATATTTGAAAATTCTTATTAATTAACTGTGTTCATCTTTTCTAATCCCAATTAAGAAAATTTTGCATATCAAGCCTAATTCATTATTAGTCCTCTTTTTAACTTCAATTTTCAAAGTGATTTAAAATAATTTAAATGTTGAAGTAGAATTTTCATCAAAATCAGATTTAGCATTTGATCACCAACTAATAGGCTTTAAATGAGTGAGTTATTATCTTCATAATTCAAGCCCAATACTTTTATGATCCTCTAATTTTATTGACCTCCAAATTATGATAATTAATAGAATTGCAATTTTATTTTCATCATGGGACATGTGGCAAGTTGGTTTCTATCTTTTAGACCATTATATTTCAATCATCCAAAAAGTTCATCATAATCAATATTTTTACCCATTTCCCTTTGATTAATCCTAAAATTTGATTAAGATATTAAAATTTCAAAATTACCATTTTGCCCCTGGGGTTCCCCACTCCATAATTTATCTAATGAAATTCAAGTGACTCACAGAAACGAGTTCGAAGAAAAACCACAAGAAAAACACTTATAAAAATCTTGAAGGAAATAATAAGTGAACAATAAAAGCCGAAGTAGACTATAAGCATTCAGGTTCAGGTGGGCTCAGAAACTATATATATATATATATATATATATATATATATATATATATATATATATATATATATATATATATATATATATATATACATAAATGATGAGGTCTATATATATAACTCCACATATATTATATTTTAATTATATATATATATATATATATATATATATATATATATATATATATATATATATATATATATATATATATATATATATATATATATATATATATATATATATATATATATACATACTTGAGGGACTTCGAAGGCTACTATCGGCCACCCGTATGTAGTATGTATAGAGCCCGGCACTCAACTAGGAGGATGTCCTACTATACCAACCTAGGAGGGTACTCCTTAGCCCGGTACTAATGATTAATAAGTGGACAATCAAATTTATATTTAAAATTTATATTTTAGCATGAACATAAGTTTCATGCAGAGAAAGTTATAGCAATTTCGTAGTTAAAATAATATTACAAATGTAGTATCTGTTTTTATCAGTTTTGTAGAAATATGATTGTCCACGAGTTGATCACACCATCAGGCGTGGGAGCCCCAACAACCTAAGAGGGCAAGGGTGCCCTGCTAGTCTTATATCGGTGAATAATGTTATCATCCTACGGTTTACCGGGCCCGATGTTGTAGGATGAAATATTATTCTGCTCTACCACCAGCGTGCCTTTGTCATCATCGCCCTTACCCCAAAATGAACCGTCCAACTTATAGCATTGCTTGATGGTTCACATATAACAAAAGGCTATATGTGTGCACTTATGCTTCGTAAATAAGTATATAAATCCAACCACGATGCAAGGAAGAAAAGAAGAAAAATGGGGTGAGAGAGAGGAGGAATGGTCCACCTAAAAAAGCGAAACAAATGAAAGGTGAATTGACCCTCAAGACAACGTCTAAAACGATCGATGAAAAGACCCAAAAATGCGGCTCAACGATTCACGAATCAACCCAATCAGAGTGTCATTTTCTCTAATTTCACAAACGGATCAACCCAAGAAAGGTATCCTTTCCAAATTGTATTTCAAGCAAGTTGAAACGTCTTACAAAGTGCATTTTAAAAGCTCGAAAACAACAACATGAAAGCCCCCAAAAAATTGCAGTTAAATGATGTCAAATACAGCCTCAAACTGTAGCTCAAAGGAAGACCAAATAAAGCCAAATGAACTTCCAACTCAATCAAAGCAACCCGCACAATTTTAAATTTTGCACATATTCAACCTCATCAAAGCTTCGGAAACTTTCATGAATAAAACGATCAAATCCAATTTTTCAAACAGTAAACTCCCTGAAGTTTTAAACTTCTCACACAAGTATCACATGTAAGCCTTTTCCAAAGCCAGGGGGCACCTCCAATTTCCAATAATTTTATATGTTTCGTATCATGAATTTGAAAGTGAACAAATTTCAAAATAATCTTATAACCTCCATGATCCAACCTTTAAGTCCACACTTTGAGTGTATATATTTATGTATATGAAAAGGCCAAGCTTCCGAGTCCCCATATGACCCAAGAGTATAGAATCGACTCGATAAACCTCAAATTTGCATAAAGCCCAGTTAAATGAACTCCATACTCGCATGAAATCAAACTGTACAATTCTAGCTTTGCTCAAGGCCGACCCAAATGAATTTTTAACATACATGAAACCGACTTACATAAATCTCAAATCTGCATAAAGCTGACTCAAATTCGTTTCAGGTTGAGTGAATAAACATGTGAAAACTTCTGATTTTTACAAATCGAATGCCAAAAGTTCCAGATTTTTACAAATCAAACAGCCAAAATTTCAGATTTTGCAAATAAGTCAAGCAAAGTTTCAGATTTTTGAAATAAGCCATGCAAAGTTCCAGATTTTTCAAATAAGCTACGCAAAGTTTCAGATTTTTTCAACTAAACCATGCAATGTTTCAGATTTTTGCAGGTAAACCATGCAAGGCTTTAACACGTGTGCATTGTCCCAAACCTTTCATATTGCAAAAGAGACAACTCCCTTTCATGCATAGGATAAGGTGGAATGTGTGTAAAAATGAAGTTTGGCTGTTAGAAGCGTAAATATTAAGAATTGGGTGTATGCAAAGAATTACGAGGTAAGTATGTAAGTACTCAAAGATGGTGTAACAAGTGTATGAGCATATATTTTCATCCATGTGATCTGCTCAAAATCTGAAATACAATGCTCATTAAAATTATTCCAAATAGTTTCAATGAATGGTATTAAATTCAGCAGGTGAATTAATATCAGTGAATAACATGGAATTCAAGAAATAAACTAAATTCAGTGAGTGATAATACCATTCTATTAGTGAACCACATGTAGCAACCAACCATGATATTCAGCTAGTGACCCAACCTCAATAATTTATATTGGACTTAACAAATAAAAGTACATTTCTGCCTTCAAACAAATTTCACAGCCATCCAGGTTTAAGAATAATAAGGAATGCATGAAAACATTGTCATTTTGAAGTGTGAAATATGTGAACATACAAAAGCTAAATCAATTATTCACCCAAAATCTGCATATATAAATGACCAAAGAAAAATATATTGAGATTTTAATACCTATTTTATACTAATATTGATGATATTGCACTTTAAAGAAGGGTATTTTTGATGTTTTGTTGCAGGTATATTGAATTATGGTCATTGGAGCAAAAATATACAAAAAGGAGCGAATTTGGAGCAAAAAGGACAAAAATATGAAGATTTGAACTAAGGCGCCGACGGCGAGTCAAGCAATGTCGACGGAGGGTTTTTCCCGAGAGTCCAGAATCAAATATTCTAGAAGGCCGCCGACGGCGCCATCGAGGCCGCCAACGACAAGAACGACGGCTCTCTTAACAGGTGCATTGAATGTGGACGATTTTTGAAGGGACTTTTAAGCAACTCTTGAAAAACTCTTCTACAACTTTAAGAGAAACATTTGGGCCGGAAAAAAAGAGAAGCCCCGTGCTGGTGTCCGCTGAGTTTTTGTTGTTTGTAGAGTGTAGAGAGTTTAATTTAGGGTTAGTATTGTGAGGAATTCTTCAAGAGATTGTAAGAGTGGAAGAAAAGTGAGAGATTTCTTCCTCCTTGCCGCTTCGAAGAAGAATTTTATGTGCTGTAAAGAAAGGAAGAGATTCAGAGGAACTTCGAGGAGTTTGCTTGTGGAGGAATTAGAGATAAGTGGTATTTACTTATTGAAGTTTGTATGACTTTTCTTTTATATATAAGTTATAAGTTTTGTTGTATCTTCTCCATGAGTTCTGAGTAGTTTTCTCTATCTTTCTCCTTATCTTGAGATTTTGTGAAATGGTGATTTGAATTGGTTGAGCCATGAGAATGTTAAAGAAGTTGTGATGATCTTTTCACTTCAATCTTAATTTACTTTCAATCTCGCCAATTAATTTATTAAAATATGTTGAGGTTTACAACTAAAGTGAAGATTACATCCAAGATTTAGAGAGGTCAAAGTCCTTGAAAGTTGGGTGCAAATAAATAGGGAAATAAAATTATCGGGCGTAGAAATGGAGATTTTAGATTGACAGACTAAAATCCTCAATTCGGTCCTATCATTTGGGTGCTGAAGTGTAGATGTTAGCCCTCAGACGAAGGGAACGTGGGAGCTCTGAAGTGAGAGCCGGTATACTCCCAGCCTAGCCGCAGATTCAGTAACCAAGCATAGGATTAGTCAATGTTCTTTATGCCTGGACCAAAGGGTAAAAAATATGTATGCTCCTATTTGACACAATACAATTTGAACTAATTCACTTTATCCATTCACTTTAATTCCTTGAGAAGGAGAAGGATGCTTTCTTATATATTGAACTTTACATTAGAAACTTCATTAGTAGAATTAGTTAATTAAGAGTTTTTTAAAATTGTATATTTATTTCAATTGCCTATTAGTGACAAATAAGCAATTTGAACTATATTGTTGTGATTAAGTATTGATTTTCTAAATCCTAGTTCATAGCCTCTAGTTTTACTCTCTGTGAGATCGATATCCAGGACTCCATTAAAGTCCTGTATTACTTGAGTGATACGTATACTTGGTTTGATAAGTGTGACTTTGCGATTATTGAATATTTTATACTCATTTTTATCAAATCTATAACCATTGTCAAGTTTTTGGCGCCGTTGCCGGGGACTTAAATCTTCTAGCAACAATATCAAAGTCTTGTATTTTTAAACATATATAAAGTCACTATCAAGTTTTTGGCGTTGTTGCCGGGGAGTAAACAAAAATCATAATTAGAGTAACGGACAAATTATGACTATTAGAAAACATTTACTTGAATTACAACTTATTTTCATATCTAGTTAACTATTTTTCTGTGTACTGATTTCAATTGTATGCATAAATTTGGACCCGAAAATCTTATACCCTATGATTCAGAATTAGAACGTACTGTTAGAAGAATTAGAAAACTAAGAAAAGAACATAGAAATCTTGACACAATGGAAAACAACGTGAACAAACAAGGAATAGAAAATGAACATCAACTTAGACCTCTACAAGATTATGTGAATCCTACAGTAGATGAAATTCACTTATCTATCCAAAATCCTAATGTAGCTGCTAATTCATTTGAGATTAAACCTGCTATTGTCCAAATGGTACAAAACAATCAATTTTGGAGGTACACCAAATGAAGATCCTAGTTTACACCTTGCTAGTTTTTTAGAACTTTGTGCTACCTTTAAATATGACAGAATTTCGAACGATGTTGTTAGACTTAGACTTTTCCCTTTTTCACTTAAGGATAAGGCTAAGGTGTGGTTAAATTTGTTAGCACCTGGATCTATTAGAACTTGGGGAGAACTTTCACAGAAACTTCTATCCAAATATTTCCCTCCATCCAAAATTACTAAACTTAGAAATGACATTACATCATTTTGTCAGATTGATGGAAAGTCGATATATGAAGCTTGGGAGAGATTTAAAGATGTTCTATGGAAGTGCCCACATCATTCATTACCTGATTGTTTGACAATAGATTAGTGGGATCTCTTAGATTGATTATAAATGCTACGGTTGGTGGTTCTTTAATGTCAAAACCTTTTGATGAGGCTTATTCGTTAATAGAAGAGATGGCTACCAACAATTTTCAATGGCCCTCTGAAAGGATAAATCCTACAAGAGTAGCTAGTATCCATGATTCTGATGCATTATCTACGTTAGCTTTGCAGATTGCTGCAATATCAAAGAAATTAGATCATTATGGAATGAATTATTCTTCAACACCTACTATTATGGAAGAGAATTAATCTGGGCAATTTGTGGATGTTCAACCTTCTTATGAGACTCTAAATGCTATTAACAATAGACCTAACAATCCTTATTCAAACTATTATAGCCCGGGTTAGAAGAATCATCCTAACTTTAATTAGAATAACAATTCTTCTACAAATCAACAATGGGCAAACAACCCAGGTAACCCATTGAGAAATTCATACAACCAAGGAAATGTTAATTATAGACTTTCTTATCCTCCAGAATTTAATAGTAACACTCAATTTATGGAAAAGAAGTTTTCTACGGAAGAGCTGATATTGAACATGGGTCAACAATTGCAAAATCAAGGAAATCAATTACAAATTCAAGGAAACCAGCTACAAAATCAAGGAATTGTTATCATGAATATTAAAAGCCAATTGCGGCATATCACTACTGCGCTCAGTAACCAAACATTAAGAACTTTTCCTAGTATTGTGGAATTAAATCCTAAAGATCAAGGAAAAGAACAGATAAAAGCGATACAACTACGAAGTGGAAAAGAATTGGAAACAAGAGTGCAGAAAGAAACGAAAAATTGAAAAAGAGAAAGTGGATTCAGAAAAAGAAAAGGATCATGAAAACCCAGATTTAGAATATCCACTTACACCAATGAAAATTACTGTGGAAAAACCTCCACCACAGTTTCATCAAAGATTGAAACAACACAAAAAGGATAAACAATTTTCCAAGTTTATAGAAATTCTTAAGAATTTAACGGTAAATATTCCTTTCACAGAAGCTTTAGAGCAAATGCCCAATTATGTGAAGTTTATGAAAGATATTTTGAACAAGAAAATGAAGTTCACTGATAATAAGACTGTTGCACTTAGCGAAGAGTGTAGTGCAATTATTCAGAAAAAGCTTCCTGAAAAATTAAAAGATATAGGTAGTTTCACTATATCGTGTGCTATCGGTGAAAGATTTTATGGAAGAGCTTTATGTGATTTGGGAGCCAGCATTAATCTTATGTCTCTATCAATTTTCAATAGATTAGAATTAGGAGAAGTCTCACCTACTTCTGTGACTCTTTAGTTAACGGATCGTTTATTTAGTTATCCTAAGGAAGTTATAGAAGATGTGTCAGTAAAAGTTGATAAATTTATCTTTCTTGTGGTTTTTATTGTATTAGATATGAAGGAAGATAAAGAAATAACTATAATTTTAGGGAGACCTTTTTTAGCTACTAGAAAAGCTATGATAGATGTTCAAAGGAGAGAATTAACTATGAGAGTTAACGATTAAGATGTGACTTTTAACATTGCGAAATCTATGAAATACCCTGCTGTTGAAAGAGATAATGAATGTTTCTTGCATGGAAATTAGTGAACATCTATTGCACGAGCATTTTAAAGAACATTTTGAAGAGAAAGAACATTTTAAAGACAAAGATGAAGTTATTTCAAATGAAATAGAAAATGAAGAGTTAAATTATGTTCAGGAAATATTTGAGTTGCTGCATATTACAAGAAATGCTAGTAAGAATCTAGTTCCATCAATTATAAAACCTCTTGAACTTGAGTTGAAAATATTGCCTAACCACTTGAAGTATGTGTTCCTGGGAAACTCATCTACATTACCTGTTATTATATCTTTAGAGTTAAATGATTTGCAAGAGCAAAGACATTTGAATACATTAAAAAGATATAAGAAAGCTTTTGATTGGACCTTAGTTGATATTAAAAGAGTCAGTCATTCAATCTGTATGCACAGAATTATATTGGATGAACAATATAAAAAAGAGTTGATCCACAAAGGAGATTAAACCCAATGATGAAAGAAGTAGTCAAAAAGGAAATTTTCAAATGGTCGGACATTGGAATTAAATATCCTATTTCAAACAGTGTTTGAGTAAGTTCAATTCATTGTGTTCCTAAGAAAGGAGACTTGACTGTCGAAGCAAAAGAGAATAATAAATTAATATCTATCAGACAAGTTATTGGGTCACGTATTTGCTTTGATTATAGAAAATTAAACACTACCACTAGGAAAGTTCACTTTTCTTTACCATTTTTAGACCAAATAGTGGATAGACTTGCTGGGCACAAATATATTTGTATTTTAGATGGATATATCGGCTACCATTAACTTCTTATTACTCTTGAGGATCAAGAAAAGACAACATTTAGTAGTACTTTTGGAACTTTTACTTTTCGAATAATGCCTTTAGGATTATGTAATGCACCTGCAACATTCCAGAGATGTATGTTGTATGTATTTAGTAAGTTAATTGATGATGGATTAGAAGTGTTTATGGATGATCTCTCTATATTTTGAACATCATTTGACGCATGCTTAAATTATCTTAAAAAAGTATTTGAGTTATACGAAAGAACTAATTTAGTTCTAAATTGGGAGAAATGTCAATTTATGGTTGCAGGAGGAATAGTGTTAGAACACAAAATTTCAAAAAATGGTATGGAAGTAGACCTGCAAAAATTCAAGCTTTATCTAAATTAACACCTCCTATTGATGTGAGATGGGTTAGAAGTTTTCTTGTACATGTTGGTATTTACAGGCGTTTTATTAAAGATTTTTTAAAAATTACCAAACCTCTATGCCAACTTTTAGAAAAAGACAAGAAATTTGGGTTTACTTAAGATTGTTTAAACGCCTTTGAGTTATTAAAAGAAAAACTAATCACAGCCCCTATAAAAGTTTCACCTAATTGGGAGAAACCATTCAAACTAATGTGCAATGCTAGTGATTATGCTATTGGAGATGTTCTTTGACAAAAGTATGATAAGATTTTTAAAGTTATATACTACGTTAGTAAAACTCTTAACGATGCTCAAATTAACTACACTGTTACTAAAAAAAAGTTGCTGGCTATTGTGTATGCTTTTGATAAATTTAGATCTTATTTAATGGGGACTTAATGTGTTTTGCATGCCGATCACTCTGCTATTAAATATCTGATACAAAAGAAGGATGTCAAACTAAGGTTATTTGGATGGATACTTTCGATGCAAGAATTTGATTTTGTGGTTGTTGATAGAAAGGGAACCGATAATCAAATTGCTGATCATTTGTCGAGATTAGAATATCATGAATTATCTGACATCAACAAAGAAATTACATATAATTTACCTGATGAACAACATTATAATATTAATGAGTAGAAAATACCATGGTATATTGATATTGTTAATTATATTGTAAGTGATATTTTGCCACCTATGCTGACATTGGAATAGCAAGGAAAATTCGTTCATGATGCGAAAGCATATTTTTGTGATGAACCTAATTTATATAAACAATGTAAGGATCTTATTATGAGAAGATGTGTACCTTATGAAGAAACTAAACTAATCATTCAGAAATGTCATGATTCTGAATTTGGAGGACAATTTTGGATTGATAAAACTGCTTATAAAATATTACAAGCTGGATTCTATTGGCCTACTATCTTTAGAGATGTTTACAGATACATAAAAACTTGTGATCGATGCCAACAAGTGGGCAATATATCTAAAAGAAATGAAATGCCTCTGAATTTCATGTTAGAAGTTAAGATCTTTAATGTTTGAGGATTAGATTTCATGGGACTATTTATTCCTTCATCTGAAAACTTATACATATTAATTGTGGTAGACTACATTTCAAAGTGGATTGAAGTATAAACATTACCTCGTTGTGACGTTAAAAGTGTTTCAAGATTTTTAATGAAAAAAATTTTCACTAGAAACGGAATACCGAGAGTGATTATCCCTCACGGAGGATCTCATTTTAGGATTAAATAAATTCAGAGATTGGCAGAAAAGTTTAATGTTATTCACAGAATCTCTAATTTCTATCACCCTCAAACCAGTGGGTTAGCTGAAGTTTCTAATAGATAGATTAAACAAATACTAGAGAAAACTATAAACCTTAGTAGAGCGGAATGTCTACTAGACTGGGTACTGCATTATGGGCTTACAAGACTGCTTGTAAAACTATTATTGGAATGACTCGTTATAGGCTAATTTTTGGAAAGACTTGTCACTTACCAGTAGAATTGAAGCACAAAGCATATTGAGGGATTAAAGAATTCAATTATAATTTGAAAGATGCTGGTGAGAAGAGATTGTTACAAATGAGTGAATTGGAAGAAAAAGAAATGAATCTTATGATAATGACAGAATTTATAAAGAGAAACTAAAGTTATGGCATGATCAGAAGATTAACTAGAAGAACTTTGAACCAGGATAAGAAGTTTTGCTTTACAATACAAAGCCGAAGTTATTCCTTGGGAAATTGAAGTCTCGTTGGTTAGGACCCTTTACTCTGACCCAAGTTTATACTTACAAAGCTGTTGAAATTGAAGATCAAAAGACTGAGAATAGATTTAAAGTAAATGGACACAAATTAAAGCCGTATTTTGAGGGTAAAAGACCAAATTTTAAAGAGGTTTTAGTGGTCAGTCAACCTGAGTAATATTTTAACAGGTTGGGCAGACTACGTTAAATCAAGTGCTTTATGGGAAGCAACATATAGTTATCTTTATTTTTATTGTGATTATAGTGTTTTTATTTGAAATTATCGTTAGTTTGGGGTACTATTAAACTCTACAACTTATATTTACCCTTGAATCGTCATAAAAATTGGATGCTTAGAGAAAATTGGAATGCATTCAGACCAGAGAGAAATTTTTTCCTTGGGCGCCGACGGCGGGCTTGACGCCACTGACTGTGGGTTTTTCTCAAGAGTTCAGGCAATTAATTCTTAAGGCTCGCTGACGACACCATCGACGCCGCTGATGACGAGAACGGCGGGATGACGGTTGCCAGAGTTTGAAATGACAATTTTTAGCAGTTTTAGGAATGAGTTACTCTCTATAAACTTCCAAATTCAATTATTAAGTTCTTCTTATCCAAAAAATGAATTGAAACTCCACCAAATTCATCCCTATGGCATCCAATTCCACTGAAAAGCTTAGATTTTGAGTGTTTAACTGGAGAAAGTTCATTAGTTTCGAGGCGCAACGAATCATCAACAAAGTGCTGACAAAGAGGAGATTATTCAAAGAAAGATGATTCATGAATCAAGGATTGAAAAATCCTTCGATAGCAATTGAAGAGATGATTGTGTGACGACAAAAGGAAGTGTTGTGCTACACTACAACCATCGTAGTTGTTTTGTGATGAAGGAGTTTTATGCTAAGTTGCATGGAATCAACCAGGGAGTCGTCTATGTGCCAGGTAGATGGATACCTTTTACTCCTGCATGGATTAATGAGTTATATATGATCGAGAATGTTCCTGTCTGCCATTATTCCAACTTCGTCCCGACAAGAAACCTAATGAAGGAGATCTACCAATATTTGACGAGCGAGACTGAAGACTGGGAAATGAGAGAAAATAGGTATGTTAGTTTTTCTGTGACACTTCTAAACCTCATTTCTAAACACTGACACTTCTTCATTTCTGTAAAACTATTATCGACAATGAGGATCAGTAAAGTTATTAAGGAAAGTGTTATTCTGAATTACTGCATCCAAATGAGACTGTCGATCGATATTGGATCGATAATTGTGAAGTCTGTTTTAGCTATGATCGTTCATGGATCAACTTATGGGCTTGGACATCCTTCAATAATTTTCTTACTTTACAGTCAGTTCCAATTATCTTATTAGAATTAAGAAAATGTACTTCTGCCTTGAAAGCCTTTGGACCCAATCGAGAAGTTCCCAGCCAATGAAGATGAGAATGATATGACTATTATTGTGGACCAATTGTCTCAGAATTCACTTTCTATTCAGCCTTTAGTTCTAGACAAGACAATAGTAATCCTGCGCAGGATCAAGAAACTAGAGAAAGAGGTGCAAAATGTTATGAATGCAATTAACAATATCTCTAATTTTTTTCTGATCATCTAGACTGAAGGATGAAAGAGCATTTTGATCACTCTGGACATATCGAAGGAAGTTTGATATGATTAATGAGGAAGATGGGATAGTTAGAAGAAGATTCTACTGAAGAATTCCCAAAACAACCCTTTTATAACCTCTTTGTTCATTTTCAATCAATGGGCGACATCAGGGGAGGAACAAGCACTGAATCTAAAGATTAGTAGATTTACTTATCCACCAGTATGTCTAACTGTGTGATTTGATTTGAACCTATGTGTTTAGGTGATTTCTAAATTTGCTTTTAGATCTCAATATAGTTGAGATTGAACATAAGCTGTTTGTTTTCAGCGTTTAGAGTGTTGTGTCTTGGATTACGACACTGATGTATTGAGGTTGAGAAAATATCAAACTTATGTGTGTCGTGTAATGTGTACCGTAACTCTTGGAATTTATATATAATTCTAAGGTTTTGTGTTGTGAATGTTTATTTGGGTTAGTACATCATTTAATCACTTAAAATTTATGTCTAGAATGATTGAACAGATGTCTTCGAGGCTTGAAATTGATCAAAATCCAAAAATCTAGAAATTGAACCAATTTTGAAAATCTTGCTGATGGCGGATTTTTCTCGAGACTTAGGCTATTCAATTTAATAGATCTCGCTGACGGTGCTGAAAACCCTGTCGAAGGCGAGATCCCGAAAAAACACTTTTTACCGCAATTTTGACCAGTCAACCGCCACTATTCATCATCCCCTTCCTCTTAAAAAATAAAAATTTTGATCTAGGGCTTGAAGATCTTGGATTTGGGGCAATTTCAAAGCATTTAGACACCTGATTTTATCATCTTTCGGTAAGAGCTTCACTCCAACCTAAAAATATTTAATTTTCACCTTGAATTTCTTCCACATTGAGAAGATCTGAAAAAATTGAGAATGTGGACAAAATATTTTGAAGAAATTCATAGAATTTAGATTTGAACTCTTAGAGTTACTCTTGGAAGCCATTATTTGAATATTTGAAGTGTATTTTGGAATTTTTATAATTTTGATTAGATTGACATGGCTCCGCAACAAAAGAGGTGACTTGAGTTTGATGAGTCTCGCTTTGTCAATGCGAAGGCTTAGTCAAAATTTACTTCAGTATTTGAAGGGAAGAAATGTATACAAGATCGTGTTTTTGAGAGTCCGGGAGGAGAAGTTGAACGAGTTATTACCAAATGGAGATGGGAAAACTTCTGTTATACCACCAATAAGGCTGCTGTGAATATTATGAAAGAATTTTATGCTAATGCGTTCTATTTTGAGGATGGAACCATTCGAGTAAGGGGTTTTTGTTGAGTTCAATGTCGCCCGCATTAACTCATTTTATGAATTCCCAGACTCCTATAGCTGTAATTAAGAAACCTTCAATACAATGGAAGGCCCACTAAACAATGCATCAACTTTCTCACTTATGGGAAAGGGACATGGAAGATAAATCAACGAGAAAGGGTAATTTTTTTTGCTTCTATGTTGAATGTCACATCTAAAGTGTGGCACTATTTTATTTCCTCTACTATGTTACCTACCTATCACCATAGTGAGGTAACAAGAGATAGAGTTATTCTGAATTTCTGTATTCAGAATAATCGAACTATAAATGTGGGGAGAATTATTTATAAGAATATATTGACCACGACAAAGAGTGAATCCAGTGGAGGTCTGGGACATACTAGCCTCATTTATGCACTTTGCCAACTTTTTGGAGTTGAAGCTGGAGATAATGAAGAATGGGTTTACCCTATGAAACCCATCAGTAAAGCTAATTTGAAGACATATGAATCCCATAAAAAATGGAGATCTGAGAGTATGAGTCAAGAACCTTCTAATAGTAGAGATATCCCCTCTACTAGTTATGACCTTCCTTCTTCTAGCTCCCCTACCCTGAATGATTTAATGAATGAGTTAACCTTGCAGCGGAAGAGTATAAGTAAATAAATGAAAGAATTGGGGGATTAGAACGTAGACATGATTATGATAGTGAGTACCTACAGAGTCATTCTGACTTTCAGATAGCTTACTACAAAGCTCAAGCCCGACACTACAGAGGTGAGCCTGATGTTACTTTTCCGGAATGCCCCCGTTATACTCAGTATCAGCCCAATCCAGCTGTTGACCAGGGAGACGAGGATATAGTATGAGACTTTGATATATGATAATAATTGATGTAATTTTATTTTTGTAATTTTATAATAGAGATAGATGTTTGTTTGTTTGTACCTTTCTTTTTTATTTTTATGCTGCAATTGGATAATTTTTAGTTATTGTTATAAATGTTTATTTTGGTAGTTGAAATTTGCATGTGTAGTTATAATAAACGTTGATTAGTACTTTGTAAAATTGTAATGTGATGTGATTTTTATTTGCATTTAAATATATTTGTAATTATTTTTTGTTTAGTATTGTGGATGTGTTAGCGAAATATGGTGTTTGTATAATGTTTAGTTTTGTACTTACTTCAAAATTTCATTACACAACAAATTCTCTAATGATTTATATGCATAGAAAGCTCCTAATATTATAGACCAGTTAAAGTTAAAACTTTAAGAAGGAACTGCAAAAATTTCAGAATGATGAAAATGCCTAAAGTACCGAGGTATAATTGATATTTAGAATTTTCTTTCCACCTGTATCATTCCATATTGAAAAATTTAAGTTTGGGGGAGGGAAGAAAAAGATTAACTATTAGATGTTCTCATTTTTAATATTTTCCAAAATTATTAATATTATTATTTGTAGTAAATTTAATTCAGATAACTATATTTTGTAGATATTTAAATATTATGGTAGATTTAAAGGAATATTTTTTGTAAGGAAAATTAATTGTAGATTAAGATATTTAATATAAGAGAATAATAACATAGTTAACTATTTAAAGTAAAGAAAACTATATTTTGAAATATTAAGAATCTTAGAAATTCATTTGAAAGAAAAGATTGGGGCTCAATGATGTAAAAGCTATGAAATACTTATGAGGTAAAGGAATGTTTTGAGTTTCAAATTTAGGGAAAGAAAGGTGATGTTCAAAATCACTAAAGGCTATCCAGATATAGTAATCCTAACTTGAAAAAGAAAAAAAAAGGATTGACAACAATCCCTGAAAAGAAAAGAAAAAAAATATAGGATTGAAAACAATCTAAATGAAAAAAAAGAAAAAAATATATAAGTGAGGAGATGCCTAATTAAAAATTGGATTCACTTGGACCTACCTAAAGGGAAAACCTAAATACATTCCTGAACTTATATTTATGGATTAGCATCTTTTAATAGTAATGTTCTCATGAATTTCCTTTCATTTGAATATTCTAAGTGACTTGATATTGCAACATATAATCATTCTTGAAATAAATAGAAAACTATAACTCTTAAACTTGATGACTAGATAGTCTTGTACCTACAAAATTAATTTAATTACTTGAATTTTTTTTTTGAAAATCTCACTATGGTATTTACTTAAATCAAACTTATAGTATTTCTGAATTAAAACTTTACTACAATGGATCTTAACTTTTATGTAGTGCTAAAATTACTTGAGGACAAGTAATAGTTAAGTTTGGGGGATTTTGACCAAAGAAAAATATGTTGAAATTTTCATACCTTTTTTATACTAATATTGATGATATTACACTTTAAAGAATGTTATTTTTTATGTTTTGTTGTAGGAATGTTGAATTATGGTCATCGATGTAAAAAGAAGCAAAAATGAGTGAATTTGAAGCAAAAAAGACCAAAGTATGAAGATTTGAACTAGGGCGCCGACAGCGGGTTTTTCCCAAGAGTCCAGAATCAAATATTCTAGAAGGTCGTCGATGATGCCATTGAGGCCATCGATGGCGAGAACGGTGGTTCTCTTAACAGGTGCATTGAATGTGGATGATTTTTGAAGGGACGCTTAGGCAACTCTTGGAAAAATTTTCTACAACTTTAAGAGAAACATTTGGGCCAAAAAAAAAGAGGAGCCCCGTGGTGGTGTCCGCTGCATTTTTGTTATTAGTAGAGTGTAGAGAGTTTAATTTAGGGTTAGTATTGTGAGGAATTCTTTGAGAGATTGTAAGAGTAGAGGGAAAGTGAGAGATTTCTTCGTCCTTACCGCTTCGAAGAAAAATTCTGTGTGTTGTAAAGAAAGGAAGAGATTCATAGGAACTTCGAGGAGTTTGCTTGTGGAGGAATTAGAGATAAGTGGTATTTACTTATTGAAGTTTGTAAGACTTTGCTTTTATATATAAGTTCTAAGTTTGATTGTATCTTCTCCATGAGTTCTAAGTAGTTTTGTCTGTCTTTCTCCTTGTCTTGAGATTTTGTGAAATGGTGATTTGAATTAGTTGAGCCTTGAGAATGTCAAAGAATTTGTGATGATCTTTTTGCTTTGATCTTAATTTACTTTCAATTTGGCCAATTAATTTGTTAAAATATGTTGTGTTTTACAACTAAAGTGAATATTATATCCAAGATTTAGGGAGGTCAATGTCCTTGAAAATTGGGTGCAAATAAATAGGGACATAAAATTATCGGGCGTAGAATTGGAGATTTTAGAGTGAGAGACTAAAATCCCCAATTTATTCCTATCTTTTGGGTGTTGAAGTGTAGATTTTAGCCTTCAGGCAAGGGGAACGTGGGAGCTCCGAAGTGAGAGTCGGTATCCTCCCAGCTTAGCCGCAGATTCAGTAACCAAGCATAGGATTAATCAATGTTCTTTATGTCTAGACCAAAGGGTAAAGAATATGTATGCTCCTATTTGGCACAATACAATTTTAACTGATTCACTTTATCCATTCACTTTAATTTCTTGACAAAGAGAAGGATGTTTTCTCATAAATTGAACTTCACATTAGAAACTTTATTGGTAGAATTAGTTTAATTAAATGTTTCTTAAAATTACATATTTTTTTCAATTGCCTATTAGTGACAGATAAGAAATTTAAACTGTATTGTTGTGATTAAGTATTGATTTTCTAATTCCAAGTTCGTAGCCTCTAGTATTACTCCCTATGGGATTGAAATCCAGTACTCCATCAGAGCCCTATATTACTTGAGCGATACGTATACTTGCGTTGGTAAGTGTGACTTGGCAACTATTGAATATTTTATACACATTTTTATCAAATTTATAATCGTTGTCAAGTTTTTGGCACCGTTGCCGAGAACTTAAATCTTCTAGCAACAGTATCAAATTCTTGTATTTTTAAGCATATATAAAGTCGCTGTCAATAAACATGTGTAATAAACTAGTAAGGGACTACAAAACCTACAAATAACCAAGAAATTTGTTCGTGTTTATTGAACCAAAGAAAGGGCTAAGCTAAACAACTAAAATTAAAGGGGAAAGAAGAAAGCTCAAAAGCTGCTTTTCCTGCTTACTATTTTCTTCATCAAGCATTCTAAATTGTACAAATTTATGGTTTCTAAAATTTTCATTGAGAAAAATTTCTTAGAAAACATATTGAACTCTCTTTTTTTTTAAACATCGCAAAAAGTGGAGATAAAAGAAATGCTTCAAGCCCATGAAGCACAACCAATGATTCATAGGATTAAGGAGCAGGAAACTTGACCATTCATGCCAACACAAAGAAAATTTAAGAAAATAGTATGAGGCTGACTTTAGATGGAAACTAAGACCTCAAAAGCTTGTGTGAAGATTAGCTTTTCAAATTTTAGAGTGACATGGAGGGAAATTAAAAGATCAAGCAAATAAAACCGGGCCTTCAAACCAGTGCTGAGCAAACAAGTGACAAAACGGGCGACCAAGCAAAGTATCGAGCAGTCCAATATATATATATATATATATATATATATATATATATATATATATATATATATATATATATATATATATATATATATATATATATATATATATATATATATATATATATATATATATATATATATATATATATATTGAACAGTTGAGGGAGATGAAATTACCTTATTTAAGCTTTTCCAAAACAAACACAAAACCTCAAAAGGCCTCAAGCCACACAAGATGAACAGAGCAAGTAAAAACAAACCAGGGAGATTAGAGGAAAATTCGATAGCACCTCCCCACTTTCCAAATTTTGAACAGCACCTCCCCCATTCTCAAATTTTTTGCATGGCTTAAGGAACTTGCCAAATGGGGATTTTATAGCAAAAGAGGAAAGGAGGAGCTCACCTAGACTCACTCAGGGGTGAGCCAAACACAAGAGGTGAAGCATGTTGCCGCGATGTAAGATAGGGCGGCTTTGCAGAGGTAGGTCATCGAGTGCTGAGGCAGAGCATCGAGTGCCTTGGTTGGGGAGCTTACCCAAATAAGAAATCAGAGGGGAAAACATAAGGTTTAGGGAAGGGGATTTGCAGAAGGTAGGTGCTTTAGTTGTGGCGTGAGATGGGATGGAAGCCAGAGAGGGACCTCGGCTGAAGCTTCGCGAGGAAGGAGGAGGGCTCATGATGGAGAAGATCTTGTGTGTAGAGGAGATTCAGGAGTAGCTTGGCTAACAACAGAGATGAAAGGGGAATAGGTTTCACGAATGGGAAGGGGCAAGAGGCGTGAGCTAGCTTAGGGATTTATGTGAAAAATAAGATTTTTTTATTTTGTAATTTTTTTAATATTCAAAATTCTCCAATTTGTGCGTGCACGGAATCATATCAAAATATATGTCATTTCTAAGTAATTTCGACATTCTGGATGCGTCGGCACGATCCGTTTCGTCATCCGGGATTGTCTGGATAACCTTATCGTCGATCGGGTCAAAAAATGCGCCAAAATTTGATTTTCATCAAAGTTTTGGTTCGAGTTCAATTTTTTGATCAAAATTGTGTGGATGATTATCGTAAGAGGTTTAGAAAAGATTTGGAGTGATTGTGAGTGCAAGTATGTACCTTAAGCCTAGACCAACACCCAGGGTCAACCCTAAGGTCTAGCAGTCCTAAAGGGGCTCTCCTTGAGCTCCCCCATAATGACCCCACCTACTAAGTTTTAGAGGTTAGGACCAATATGTGGAACTTCAAGTTCAGTAAAGATGAGTGTAGAATTTCTAATGGTATGGGTTCCTTGTCAAGTTTTCTAAGAATAGTCAGTAGGAAAGTCCTATGGCTAGACCTTAGGCTATTAAAGAGGAAAAACTAAACCTCAACCAAAAGTGAGGTCAACAGGCCAGATTTGGGATTTGGGGGTGTTTAGGCAATTTAGGTAGGTTTGTGGGGCAAAATGCTAAGTTGGATATTTTTGTAAAATTGGGGTGCCAACCACTCTATGTGGGTCATGGACCAATGGAATCCCCATTTGGGTCCTCTATGTACTGGTCTTAGCTAAACCCTAGCCTAGGGCTAGTGAGTCTAGGGGACCATTTACAAGAGTCTTCCGAAAGATCAATGGATAAAAGTCAACAAAGTTTAGGTTTAGGGTTATGAGTGAAGGTGAGTGAAAGTACGTGCAAGTGAATGAACTAGCTTCAGAACAACACCCAGGGTCAACCTTAAGGCCAAGTAGTCCAATGGGGACTCACTTTGAGCTCTCCTATATTGACCCCATCTACTAAGTGCTAAAGGTTAAGACAAATATGTGGAACTTCAAGTTGAGAAAAGAATGGTTTAGAGTTTCTAATGGTGAGGGTTCATTTTCTAGTCCTCTAGGAATAGTCAATAGGAAAGTCATATGGCTAGACCCTAAGCTACTGAAGAGGAAAAACTAAACCTCAACTAAAAGTGAGGTCAACAAGGTGTCACTATCAAAGAAGAATAAAGCGATTTTTACCGCTTTTCTTACCTGAAAAGTTAAGCTCCATTACAATCTAAAGTGTCATGATACAATGATCCCACGATAATATAGTTTTGTAAAAATTGTATAGTTGATTGAGTTATGCAACAGTGTCAAAAGCTTGATGCAATATTTTATGATTAAGAAATTTAAGCAATTTATGTTGGGATTCTATGCAAGTATACATATCGTTATCAAATAATAAAGGACTTTCTATTTAAGCCCCACATATTGATCCCACGGGGAAGGTTTAAATTTAAAATGATAAATTTACTAGGAAATTCACATAAATTCAATATGAAATTACTGTCACTAATTTCGAATGTTGAGATATTATCAGAACTAAATGAAAAAGCTGAAATACAAAGTTTAAACAGAAACTACTAATCTATTAAAATTTTAAACTATATATATGTGATGAATAATTCTTATGTGAAAATACATCTTTCCCACTACAATGAGGTTCAGATAAAATGAGATGAGATAAATGATTCAATTATGTATTGTGCCAAAAAGGAGTAGTTTTAATTCTCAACCCTGATGCAGTGTTATAGAAATCATTAGCTAATCCCAGGTTTAGTCCCTAAATTCGTGGCTAGGCTAAGAGGATACTAGCTCCCACTTCATGGCTCCCTCTTCCCTTTACCTGAAATCTAACTCTGGCTTTAGCTTTTAAATACTAAGATCAAATTGGGGATTTTATTCTGTCACCCTAAAAGTTCTCCAATTCTACACCCACCAAAGTATATTTCCCTATTTATTTGCACTTAATTCCATGAATGAAGTTCTCTTTCATGGAATCAAATGTAATTCTCCCTCTATTGTAGAACTCATACTCGATTTCTCGGATCATATGTTTCACAATATATTTTAATAATTTAATTTGTCATATCAAAAAGTAAATTAATTTTGGAGTTGAAAAGTCATCACAATTTATTTTATATTTTAATATTGACACATCCATATTATCTCTTCATTTCACCATATCTCAGAGTAGGGAGAAAGATAAAGTAAACTACTAAAACTTCATGGGAAAGATACAACAAAATAGAAATTTCATATATAAAAGAAAGTTCAAACAATACTAATAAACAAACAACACTTATCGGAAATTCTTTCTCAAAGCAAATCCCTTGTAGTCTCTTCTAGAAAATAAAGGAAGAAGAAATCTCACACTTTTTCTCTTTCTTCAGCACTATTAGAGAAGAGTTCACACTTAATCTCACCAAAAAACTCTAAATTCTAAGAACAATAGACTCTAAATGGTTGTGGAGTTAAAAATGAAATAATGTGTGATGTGTAGAAGGTTGAATGGAGGGGATGAAATGGGAGGAATAATCTCTTTTCTGATCAATTTTGACCCCAAATAAAGCCTAGAGTCGGTTCTCCAATAGGTGCCTCCAAAAACTCTCCAAATTGTGTCCAGATTCATTGAATCTGCTAGAAATCGGGGCTGAACTGACATTAGTGTTGTCGGTGCCAGTATCTTGCAATTAAATTCATCCTCTCTGTCAAACGGTGTCGTCGGCGCTGAACAAATTTCAACTTCTTCATATTTTGCACCAAATTTCACCGTTTTTGCTTCCTTCTTGCTTCTTTTTTGCTTTAAGTACTAAAATTAAACAACCTGCAAGAAAACATAAAAATACATTCCATTAAAGTGCAATATCACCAAAAATGAGTATAAAATATGGGTGTAAAAATGCATATATTTTTGGTGTATCAAAATCCTTCAAGCTTACATGTTACTTGTCCTCAAGTAACTCCTCTACTATGTAAAAATATGACTTATGATAAAGAATTTAACTGCTAGATTTCCATATCTTAGTCCACTAAATACAATAGCATAACTTAAGAAAAATTCAAAACAACTTCAATTAATACTAAAGGTATAAGAATATTTAGTAATCAAGTCCAAAATTTCTGCTTCTCTATTCTTTTTAAGAAAATTTGCAAATTGTCATATTAAAGTCACTTAAAGTATTCATATGAAAAAAATCTTCATAAGACTTTACTAGTAAATAAACTAATATTCAAATTAAAGTTAAGAAAATGTAGCAAGCCCTCTTTTTTTAATTTGATTCAAGTGAAGCCAACTTTTAACTAGGCATCTCCTGAAGCTTCTCCGCACATCTTTTCTTTTCTTTTTTCTTTTTTTTTTCTTTTCTTTTCATTCTTGTTTTCTTTGCATTTCTTTTCTTTTCTTTTCTTTTCTTTTCTTTTCTTTTCTTTTCTATATGTGAGTATTACTATATCTAGATAGCCTTTAATGATTTTTAACTTCATTATCCTCTTCTTAAAGTCAAAAACTTGTCACATTTCTTCACTTAACAAATTTATATTAGCCTAATGATTTCATAAAGTCTAATTTTTTTTTTATTTTTACATGAACCTTTAAGATTTTTAATATTTTAAAAATACTACTTTCTTTTCTTAATAGCTCAAAATGTTTTATGCTCAATTCTACTGGTAATTGGCATATTTTTCCAAAAATAAGTCTTTATGGGGACATTCCCATGGGAGTCTTATAAATAGTTCTGTATGCCCATAATATCTAATCTAGCAGACTAATCCAATTTATAAGTATTTACAGCTTTTTCTAAAATTTATTTAATTTCATGATTTGATATCTCTACTAGACCGCTAGTCTGAGGATGGAAAACAGTAGAGAATCTATGCATAATATCATATTTCTTAATCAATTTTTCAATTCTCTTATTCCTAAATGAGATCCTTGATCAGTAATAATTACTCTCAGCATTTCCTATCTTGTAAAAATATTTTTAATTAAAAATTTAGAAACACTTTAAGCATCACATCTAGGTATAGTAATAGCTTTAATCCATTTGGACATATAATCAACAACAAACAATATATATAAATTCCTAAATGAAGGCATAAACTATACCATAAAATCTAATCCCCACACATAAAAAATTTCAACTTCTAATGTGTAATTTAGAGGCATTTCATTTCTTCTAGATATATTTCCTACTCGTTGACATCGATCTCATGCTTTAATATATTCAATAACATCTCTAAAAAGAGTAGGCCGATAAAATCTAGCTTGCAAAATCTTATATGCATTTTTATTTCCAAAAAAGCCCTCCAAATTCCGAATCATGGCATCTTTCAGTTATCTATTGAGTTTTCTCATAATGCACACACCTTCTTATAATTAGATCTTTACATTATTTATATAAATATGGGTCATCCAAAAAATAGAATTTTGAATCATGTATAAATTTGTTTAATTGTGGATTTTTGATATCAGGTAGTAAAATATCACCTACAATATAATTTACTATATTGACATACCACGGTACATTCATTTCATCAATATTATATAATTGTTCATCAGAAAAAATTATCTAAAATTTCATTTTGCAAAATTAATATTTCTATTTCTACTCTGGAAAAATGATCAGTTATTTGATTATCATTTTTGTTTCTATCAACTATAGTAAAATCAAACTCATACAATAGAATTATCCATCTAATTATTCTTGGCTTAGCTTCCTTCTTTTGCATCAAGAATTTAATAGCAGAATGATCTGTATGCACTATACATTTAGTTTTAATTAAGTAAGGTCCAAATTTATCAAAGGCATAAACAATAGTGAGTAACTCTTTTCCAGTAGTAGTGTAGTTAATTTGAGAATCATTTAGAGTTTTACTAGCATAATATATTACTTTAAAAACTTTGTTGTGCCATTGTCCTAACACAGCCCCAATAACATAATCACTAGCATCGTACATTATTTCAAATGGTTTCTCCCAATCAGGTGGAACTATTAGAGGTGCAGTGATTAATTTTTCTTTCAATAATTTAAATGCTTTTATGCATTCCTTATTAAAATCAAATTTTGTGTCTTTTTCTAAAAGTTAGCATAATGACTTAGTTATTTTAGAAAAAAAATTTATGTAACGCCTGTAGAAACCAGCATGTCCTAAAAAGCTTCTTACCCCTTTAACATTAGTTGGAGGTGGTAATTTTTTCAATGACTTGAATTTTTGCAGGATCTACTTCCATGCCATTTTAAAAAATTATATGCACAAGTACAATTCTTTTTGTAACCATAAATTGACATTTTTCCCAATTTAGTACTAGGTTTATTTTTTCACATACTTCCAGAACTTTTTCTAAATTATTTAAACATAGTTCAAATGAAGTTCCAAAAACTGAAAAATTATCCATAAACACTTCCATTTATTTTTCAATAAAATTTCTAAAGATTAACATCATTCATCTTTGGAATGTTGCAGGTGCATTGCATAGTCCAAAAGACATTCTATGAAAAGCAAATGTTCCATATGGGCTAGTAAATGTTGTCTTTTCTTAATCCTCTAGGGCAATTGGAATTTGGTGATAACCAGTATATCCATCTAAAAAGCAATAATATTTTTTCACAACTAATCTATCCAACATTTAGTCTAGAAAAGGTAAAGGAAAGTGATCTTTTATGGTGGTAAAGTTTTATTTTCTATTGTCAATACAAATTTGCCAACCAGTAACTTGTCTTATTGGTATTAGTACATTTTTCTCATTTTCTTCAATGGTCACTCCTCCTTTCTTCAGAACACAGTGAATTGGACTTACCTAAGCATTGTCTTAAATAGGATATATAATTCTAGCATCATCCATTTTAAAATTTCTTTTTTAACAACTTCTTTAATTATTGGGTTTAATCTCCTCTGAGGATCAGCTTTAGGTTCATATTGTTCATCTAATAGAATTTTGTGCAGACAATTAGAAGGACTAATTCCTTTAATATTTGCTAAAGTCCATCCAAAAACCTTTTTATAATTTTTTAACATCTCTATTAATTTTTGTTCTTCAATTTATGTTAATTCAAAAGATACAATAACAAGCAATGTAGATGACTCTCCTAAAAACATATATTTTAAATGGGTGATCCCTCTTGATACTGCTAATATGCAAAGTGCAACAATAATTCATATTATATTTCACTTATATTTCCTTACTTCACAACAAAACCAAAAACTTGATTCTGAAGAAAAATAAGAATTTAACTTTTAATTTATATATATATGGATACTACGCAAATATACGTATCGTTATCAAGTAATATAGGACTTTTTGATTAAGACCTGAATATCAAACCCATAGAGAATTTATACAATATGCATTTTTAGAAAACTTTCTATTTTTAAAAAGACAATTACTTAAACTGAATATATTTTGCAG
Organism: Phalaenopsis aphrodite; assembly: GCA_003013225.1. NCBI lineage: Eukaryota > Viridiplantae > Streptophyta > Magnoliopsida > Asparagales > Orchidaceae > Phalaenopsis > Phalaenopsis aphrodite. The sequence goes on along the minus strand of NEWO01000148.1, from coordinate 63,534 downwards.
TAATGAAAATTCAAATTTTTTTGGTATTTTTGTTATTTTGACAATATAGAACAACTTAAAATGATAACTAGAGTTTTATAGATGAAAAGCACTTAATAAGAAAAATATCATTCTTCTTATCGTGAATTAGTAATAAGTATAGGAAATCTGTTGTTGAAGTATGCAAATTATGTTGTGTCAAATAGGAGCAATAATATTATTTACCCTTATTAGAGTTGCTATAAAGAACATTGGTTAATTTAAGGTTTGAATAGTTCTAAAGATCGGCTAGGTAGGGAAGATACTAGCTCTCACTCTAGAGTTCCCTTTATTCCCTCCATCTAGGGGCTAACATCTTGTATTAGAACCTAAAACAATAAACCTAGTTGGGGGCTTTAACTTGTCACTATGAAGTCCTCTAACTCTACACCCTTCAATGAATATTTCTCTATTTATTTGCACTCAATCATATGAGCTACATTCTCATTCATACAACATCATGTAATTCTTTCCAATTGTTGACTAAGACAATACCAGCTCGGTTATTACATGTTTTCACAACAAATTTTAACATCTAGATTAGTCAAATCAAGAAGTAAATGAAGTGCATGGATTTAAATCATCACAACTTCCTCCAATATTAAAGATCAATACTCTCCACAATTTCCATCCTCAACTTGATTACTTATCATTTTAAAATGAAAGTTAAAGAAAACTATTCAGAGTCCATGGAGAAAATAAAAACACACTTTAGTTTAAAAGTAGAAATCATTGTCAATCCAACAACAAGTCTCAATTAAAACTAAAGAAGTTTCAAAATGAAAAGACAAAAACTTATCTCAAGTTCTCCACCAAACTCTTGAAGTTCCTTTGACTCTCTTCTCTTTACAATCACTCAAAATAAAATAATAAAAAGGATAAAATAAAAGTAAAAGTGATGTCAGAAAATTTCTCTAAATTAACTCCCCAAATGAGAACTTTCAAAACTTTCCAACACTTTTAGGACTCCTTTCAAAGTCCTCTCTTCTTTCTTTTATAGTTTTCCAAGAGGTTCTTTGGAAACTCTTCAAAATATGTCTAGATTCGATGTATTTCCCCAAGAGATGCCTCCTTTCATGATAATTTTCATCCATGGTGGTTATAATCACCTATTAAGCCAATGGGTGCCTCAAAAATCTCTTCAAAATTCACAGAAACGGAACTTACTCGTCCAATAACTGCCACTAGCGCTTAAGCACGGGACCCCTGATGCTTAGGAGCGGCCTTCTCTATTTACCAGGTGCATAAGCGTCGAATCTAGCACTTAGGCGCCAAAACTCATTTGCACATTTTTCACCTTTTTGCTCCAAATTTGATACTTTTTCACTCATTTAAGCATTTTTAACCATTTTTACCTGATCTGCAAGAAAAACACAAAAATACCTTCCATTAAAGCGCAATATCTCAAAAATAGGTATAAAAATGTGTCTAAAAACACTATATATTTTAGGTGTACAAAAATCCCTCAAACTTAAAATGTTACTTGTCCTTAAGTGACACTTCAATCTTTAAAAACTACATATGTACGATATGTATATGACTTTCTTTAGGAGTTAGTAAAATTTAAATTTAGAAATACAGTAGTCTAATTTAGAAAAAATATTCACTAAATGATACCAACTTAAAGTTTAGAAATTCTTAAAGTTAAGAAAGATGAAAAATATGAGTTTCTATCTAATTTAGAAATGTATTGTAGATTTTCCAAATTTAGAATTTAGTTCTTTTATTATCTCCACTTAAAAATTTTCATTAAAAATAATTTTACTGACTATATTATATCTAAAAGTTTAAGAGCTTCTCAAGTCTTATACTTTAAAAAGATCAAATGTAGAACCAATTTTGATTAGGCACTAATCCTCAAGCTTCTCCTTCCTAATTTTTTTCCTCTATTTCTTTTTCTGTTTCTTTTTCTTTTTCTTTTCTTTTTCTTATCTTTCTTTTTTTTCTTTTCTTTTTCTTTTTCAGGCAAGGATTACTATCTCTGGATAGGCCTTTAATGATTTTGAATTCCACTTCTCCTTTCCTAAAGCAAAGTCTAGATATAAGTATTCTACTTATAAATATAATAATAGTTTTGAAAATTATTTTAATAAAAGAAATTTAAGTATTAAAAATAAAAATCTAAATTATCTAATTTTTTTTAAATACATTTTTTCTTTCTAAAGATAGTTACTTATATTAATCATTTTCTCATCTAAAAACTTTTTAACTTAAAATTTTTTTCATTACTAAAAATTTTAACTAAATTTTCTTACTCATTTCTTAAATCAAATTTTACTTCTTTAATATAACTTCATATACATAATCAATTTTTTTTTCAAATCAAATTCACTTGTAGCACATTTGAGAACAAATAAAATTCTAATTTTTAAAATATTTTTCATCTCCCATAACTTAAATTTTGAACAGATTAAATAGTTTAGCATCAGATATATATATGCAGGAATGAAAATTTAAAGATGACATGCTAACAGGAATTTTAAACCATAATTATATAAGTATAAATCTAAAAATAGGAGTAAAATTAATTTTTGATCAAATTTTCTATATTTGCATTTTACTTTAACATATAGAGATCTAATAGAATTCTAAATAGTGGGTATAAACATAAAAGCAAATACAGACACTACTGACATCACAATCTTAACTTAAAGACAAACTTGCAAATGTGATAAAAGAAAATAAAGGGTAGCAGTTTTTGAACTTCAAGTTTAAGATCTAATCTAGCAAAATTTTCTACTTTATAACAGATATGAAATTAAGTTAAGTTTTAAACTAAATAAATCTCATTGTTAAACACAAAACAGTAGTTACTACCCTAAATTTTAAAAATAAAATACTAACCACCACAAACATCATAATAACAATAAAACATAAAAGTCCAAAACACAACATAGTCCAAAACAACACAGAGATGCAAATGTAGCAAGCTCATACCACATAGCTCATGTTATATTACAATCATAAAATAAATCTCTCAACTCTACTCTTCATCCTCAGAATCACCGCTGTACCATTTTTCTGCAGGCTCATAATTAGGATATCGAGGACATAGAGGAAATTGCACTCCTGGGTCACCTCTAATCAGGCTCTCCAAAGATGAGTGGAATTTCTCTTCATAATCACTCTTTCTTCTATTATAACTATTAGTATGATCTGCAAAATGCTATAAACTTTGTATCTTATCAGCAGTAAAATTGATATTTTCCATCATCTTCTGCAATAACTCATCCTGAGTCTTAGTAGACTCACCTCTAGATGTAGAAGCACGTGAAGTAGATGGTCTAGATGAAGAAGCAGCAGACGTTTCCATTCCATAGCTCCTGGAAAATCCTCCTCTCCAGCCGAAATCAAATGCTAAAAATAAGTCTTCACATTCACCTTCATGATGGGCTTTAGAGGTAACATATCTTCTTCCCAACTATCATATTTAACCCCAGTCTGCTCGCACAAAAAAAAGATAAAGGAAGAAATTCCCATACCTGCAGTAGTAACACTTGTAACAGAACCGATGATAGTCTGACAGATCAAAGCTCCAATGTTGATGAGCTTTCCCTCTTGAATACACTTGTTCAACGTCACTCTTTCTCTGGCCACGTCAGTGAGATGATTGGTCGGAAGAAAACGAGCAGAAATGAAATAGTGTCAGGCCTTTGAAGGTGCACATAACTTTGAAGTTGGGAAATTTACTCTCCCCTCATTTGTAATCTTCCAAAGTCCTCTCCCAATAGTCAAGTATGAAATAATCTTGTCTAACTCTACATAAAATATAAAGTATCCGATGGTAAATGGTAAAACAAGTTAATTACCTCTGGCGAAAAAGGTACCAACTTTCCTCGAACCATAACTCGATTGTCTTCAACTTCAGAGAGATTTGCATAGAACTAGAACTCCCTCACAACAGAAATCACTGCGACATCAGAGAAATAACATAATTATTCCCACTATCGATAAACAATTAAATTTTCCACGTCTCCGCCCGGATTTATGAAACATCGCTCCTGAAAAAATTTTTGTGACTGTAGAGCATCACTCTATCAATCTTGAGCCTTCGAACTAACAAATTTGCTCAAATCAAAGGCTTTTTCCTCTATTCCTCTTCATTCTTGGTTCCATTCTACAAATTTTATAAATTCCAAAAATAACTTAAAAAATCATGTTTAAATCACTAAACTAAACTTCCCAAGAAATTTTCAAAGATTTTTCCTCATTTTTCTCCATGAATAGTGAATTTTCAAATGTCTCCAAATGTACTCAAAATACTTGGTGAAAATCCAAAATTGTTTCATAGAAGTAAAGCTCTTACCTCAAAGAATCTGAATCTAGCAAATTTTTCTTGATTCCAACAAGAAATCTCCACTTAATGGTGTGCCCTAGCCCTTAAAATCGCAATTTTGAGAGGTAGAAGATGGCGGGAGGCGTTAAAAATGGTATTTTCGGACCAAAATTTCACTCTTAGCCGTTCGCGAACTGATTTTCATGAACCTGCGCTTAAGCGCGGATAAGTGGCGCTTAGGTGCCTGCCTCTAGGGTTAGCTTGCACTTAAACGGGAGATGTGGCACTTAGGTGCCAGTGCATTATTTTTGAAATCTTCAAATCTAAGTAAAATACACTATTTTCCTAAGTAAACCACCTCTAAATGGTCTTAAAGAACTTAGTTGACTATTTTCAATTTCCTATAACTCCTCTCTCTATCAAAATTCTCCTTAATAACTATTTCAATTCGTGGCTAAAATGTCACAAAATTTTCACAAAAACAAACTTATATTAATTCAAAAATAAGTACAAATACTATTGACACTTAATTCTCACTCTAAATAGTCTCGGATGAGAAAATTTCCTTAAGTACAAAACACTTAACACACATTCAAAATTAAATACATAAGTAACATAAACACTAACACATGTCTTAAACATTAACACTTAAAGACAACAACTTTAATCACCCAAAAAACATAGAACTTAATTCCATTCTTCATTAGAAGGAACAAATTTAGGTATTTCATTAGTCCTCTTGGGGCAACTGGAATATAAAGTTCATAAAACGGACGGTGGTGACGTGCTCTGATGCAATCTTCTTCAATCCACTTTTGCTTAAGAAACATCTCTTTATCCACTTCGTCTATATAACTAGTATGACTAAATTGCATTTTTAATTGCCATCCTATATTTTCAATATGTACATGAATCTCCAATACCTTAGTCTCTAGTACAGGCATGCTATTTTCAATTTTGTTGATTTTCTCTGACATCCCTTCAACACTAACGACTAAGAAACCATTATACATCTCTTTTGCACTTTGACTAATGAATTTCTTCCTCATGGTGTCTTCCTTCTTCTTCAAATCCACCTCCCATGAAAACATCATCTTAAAATCTCTCTTTAGGGCTAGAAATGAGCTAGGATGAAATTCCTTCACTAAACCCTTCTATTTATAGGGCTAAATTCTTCCAATAACTCCTAGACAAGTTTAGAAACTGCCAAGACATGTTTTTGCAAACTTTTAGGAGGTTTTTCCTTCTAGAATATTAATTTTGCACATGTTTTTAAACTGTCACGCTTAAGTGTTGGATTTGGAGCTTAAGCGTCAGTGCACATTTTTGCACAAGTCAACTTAACGTCCAAATTATCATTTTAACATGTACAAATCACTAATTTAAGTCTTAAAATCAATACTAACACATAATAGTCTCAAAAATACTACCCCAATTTTCTTAATCACACATAATATAATAATAAAAATAAAAATACACTGATATTTATGGGTTGCCTCCCACAAAGCGCTTAGTTTTACGTCGTCAGCCCGACGTAACCAGTGCTTACTCTGGTTGACCCAACAACATTCCATCATTAAACATCTGTTGATCTTCTATATAATAAAATTTCAGTCTATGTCCATTCACTTCAAAGATTTTCTCAGATTTCAGATCTTTAATATCCACAACTCCATAAGGATAAACTTTAATCACAATAAATTGGCACATCCACCGGGACTTAAGTTTTCCTGGAAATAATATTAACCTTGAATTATATAGCAAAACTCGTTGCCCTTGTTGAAAATTTTTAGTAAGAATCTTTCGATGATGCCACATCTTCATCTTTTGTTTATAAATTTTGGCACTTTCATAAGATTCATTCTTTATCTCTTCAAACTCATTTAATTGTAATAATCTTTTCTAACCAACATCTTTCAAATTATAATTGAACTATTTAATTGCCCAATATGTTTTATGCTCAAGTTCATCTGGTAAGTGACAAGCTTTCCCAAATATTAGCCTTTATGGGGACATTCCTATAGGAGTTCTATATGCAGTCCTATAAGCCTATAAAGCATAGTCAAGTTTGACTGACCATTCCATTTTTGTTGGATTAACAGATTTTTCCATAATTCTTTTAATTTCTAAATTTGATAATTCAAGTAAACCACCTGTTTGAGGATGATAAGCAGAAGTAATCCTATGATTTATGATATTTCTTTAATAAGTTCTCCATTATAGCATTTCTGAAATGACTTCCCTCATCAGTAATGATAACTTTTAGCATCCTAAATCTACTAAATATATTCGTTTTCAAATATTTTGCAACACTTTGAGCATTACATCGACGTAAAGCAATAGCTTCTATCCATTTGGATACATAGTCCACTGCTAGCAGAATATATAAATTTCTGAAAGGTGGTATAAATGGTCCAATAAAATCTAATCCCTAAACATAAAATATTTCAACTTCTATCATATAATTGAGGGGCATCTCGTTTCTTCTAAAAATATTGCCTACTATTTGACATCTATCACAAGTTTTGATATAAGCATTAACATCACTAAAAGTTGTAGGCTAATAAAATCCAGATTTTAAAATTTTGTATATTGTTTTATCAACACCAAAATGTCCCCAAAAATCAGAATTATGAAATTTTTGGATATTCTCATAAGTTTCTTCTAATGGTATACATCTTCGAATAATCAGATCCTTTCCTTGTTTATATAAAAATGGGTCATCCCAAAAAATAAGGCTTAGCTTCAGAAATAAATTTCCTCTTATGTTGGTATGTCATTCCATAAGGTATAATATCATTAACAATAAAGTTCACAATGTCGGCATACCACGGAACACGCCACTCATTAATAGTGAATATTTTTTCATCTGAAAAATGTTCATTAATTTCATTTTCAAAATAGAGTGGTTTTTCTAATTCAAGCCTAGACAAATGATCAGTAATTTGATTTTCAATCCCCTTCTGATCTATTATTGCAAAATCAAATTCTTGTAAAAGAAGAATCCATCTTATAAGTCTAGGTTTAACATCCTTCTTTTTCATTAAATACTTAATAGCAGAACGATTTGTATGCACTATACAATGAGTTCCAATTAAATATGATCTAAATTTATCAAAAGCATATACTTTTGCTAATAAGTCTTCTTCAGTTGTTGTATAATTAATTTGAGTTTCATTAAGAGTTTTACTAGCATAGTAAATAAATTTAAAAATTTTATCATATCTTTATCCTAAAACAGCTCCAATACTATAATCACCAGCATCACACACTAATTCAAAAAGTTTCTCTCGGTTTGGTGAAACTATAATTGGTGTAGTGATTAATTTTTCTTTTAATAATTTAAAAGCTTTTAGGCATTCCTCATAAAATGTAAAAATTGCATCTTTCTCTAGTAAATGGCATGAAGGCTTAGCAATCTTTGAAAAGTCTTTAATATATTGTTTGTAGAATCTAGCATGTCCTAAAAAACTCTTAATTTCTCTTACATTTATTGGATAAGGTAAATTAGTGATCACTTGAATTTTAGCAGGATCTACTTCCATACCATTTTATGATATTTGATGACCTAATACAATTCCTCATGCTACCATAAATTGGCATTTTTCCAATTAAGAACTAAATTTGCTTCTTCACAGTGCTTAAGAACTTTGGATAAATGTTCTAAACATGAGTCAAATGAAGTTCCAACCATTGAAAAGTCATCCATAAAGACTTCAATCCCTTTTTCAATTAAATTACAAAAAATTGTCATCATCATCTTTGAAATGTAGCAGGGGCATTACATAAACCAAAGGGCATTCTTCTAAAAGCAAAAGTACTATAAGGACTGGTAAACATTGTTTTCTCTTGATCCTCGGAAGATATTTGAATTTGGTGATAACCAATATATCCATCCAGAAAAAAAAAGTATTTATGCTCAGCTAGTCTATCCAACATTTGATCTAGAAAGGGAATCCAAAATGATCTTTCCTAGTGACAAGATTTAATTTTCTATAATAAATGCATATTCGCCACCCTGTAACTTGTCTAGTAGGTATAAACTCATTATGTTCATTTACAGTTACAGTTACTCCTCTTTTCTTAGGAACACAATGAATTGGACTAACTCATGCATTATCTAAAATAGGGTAGATAATTTCAGCATCTACCACTTTAAAATTTATTTCTTAACTACTTCTTTCATAACAGGATTCAATTTCCTTTACGGATCAGCATTTGGTTTGTAGTTTTTTTTCATATGAATTATATGCATACAAATTCAAGGATTGATTCCTTTAATATCAATGATTGTCCATCCAAAGGCTTTCTTAAAATTTTTCAAAATTTTCATCAACCTTTCTTCTTCTTCCATTGTTAATTTTGACGAAATTATAATAGGTAAAGTAGAAGAATCTCTTAAAAAGCATATTTTAAATGACCAGGAAGTAACTTTAACTCTAGTTCTGCAGGTTTTTCAATAGATGGACAAAATGATTTATCTTTGTCTATCGTGTCAAAAACTTTAAAACTTTCTCAAACATAGTTTGAATTTTTCTTAAAAAGATCTTCACATTGATCTAATTCCTCTTCTTGCTCGTGTTCCAAATATTTTTCTTCAAATTTTTCTTCATAAGTAGTCTTGAAATGACATTCACTTAGATATCTTATAACATCTATTCTAAAACATTCATCATCTTTAACTTTCGTTGGGTATTTCATTGATCTTGTAATGTTAAAAGTAACAATTTGATCATTAACGCGCATTGTTAATTCCCTTTTTTACACATCTATCATTGCTCTTCCTATGGCTAGGAAAGGTCTCCCCAAAATGATAGGTATCTCTTTATCTTCCTTCATATCTAGCACAATGACATCAACAGGAAAGATAAATTGATCCACTTTCACTAAGGTATCTTCTATAACTCCTTTAGGGTATGTTATCAAACGATCTGCTAACTGCAGAGTTACAGTAGTAGGGTTATTTCTCCTAATTTCAATCTCTTAAATATTGATAATGACATAAGGTTAATGCTTGCACCTAAATCACATAAAGCTTTCCCATAAAATTTGTCTCCTATTGCACATGGAATTGTAAAGCTACCAAAATCTTTAAGGTTTTCAGGAAGCTTCATTTGAATTATCGTACTCCACTCCTCACTAAGTGCAACAGTCTCATTATCTTCAAACTTCCCTTTTCTTTTGAGAATATCCTTCATAAACTTTACATAGCTCGGCACTTGTTCTAAGGCTTCAACAAATGAAATATTAATTTTAAGCTGCTTAAATATTTCCAAAAATTTTGAAAATTGTTTATCCAACTTCTGCTGACAAAGTCTCTGAGGAAATGGAGGTGGTGATTTTTCCAAATCAATTTTCAGCAGAGAAATAGGTCTCTCAGTTTCTTTTGGAGCTTCCTCTTTTGATTCTTCAATTTCTTCTCTCTCTACTTCAATTTCTTTTTGAACCCGACCTTCCAACTCTCTTTCGCTTCTAAGTTGAATGGTTTTTACTTGTTCTTTAGTTTGGTCTTTTGGATTTGATTCAATATTACTAGGAAGTGTTCCTTGGGATCTATTACTTAATGAATTTTCTATTTGCCCAAGTTGATTCTCAATATTTCTAATTGTAACTCCTTGACTTTGTAATTGATTTCCCATTTGTAACACCAATTCTTCTATAGACAACTTCTTCTCCTTAAACTGTGTATTATTGTTGAAACCTGGAGGATGAGTAGATCTATAATTATTATTCCCTTGGTTGTTCCAGTTTCTTAATGGGTTTCCTTGGTTGTTACCCTATTGTTGATTAGTTAAAGTTGGGATGGTTCTTCCAACCTGGGTTATAATAATTGGAATATGGGTTATTTTTCTTATTATTTATGGCATTCAAAGTTTCTAATGATGCTTGAGAATCTACCATTTGGCCTAATGAATTCTCTTCAATCATGGAAATTGGTTGAGAAAAATTTATTCCAAATTGGTCTAACTTCCTTAAAATTGCAGCAACTTGATTTGGTAACATGGTAAATGCATCAGTTTCATGAAAATTGGCTACTTACTTAGGATTTACCCTCTCAAAAGGCCATTGAAAATTATTAGTAGTCATTTCTTTAATTAAAGCATAAGCATCATGAAATGGTTTTGACATCAACGAACCACCAGCAGCGACATCAATAATTGATCTAAGAGATCCAACTAATCTATTATAAAAAGTTTGAATTATTAACCAATATGGTATAGCATGGTGTGGACACTTTCTTAAGAGTTCTTTAAATCTTTCCCATGCCTCATAAATAGATTACCCTTCAAATTGATTAAAAGATATAATATTATTTCTAAGCTTTATAGTTTTTTTTATGGTGAAAAATATTTAGCACGGAATTTTTGTGCTAAATCACCCCAAGTTCTGATAGATCCAGGTGCTAACAAATTTAACCACATCTTAGTTTTATCCAACTGTGAGAAAGAAAATAACCTAAGTCTTATGAAATCATTTGATACACCATCGTATTTAAATGTAGTGAACAATTCTAGAAAATTGGCAAGATATAAATTTGGATCTTCAGTTGGTGATCCCTCAAACTAATTATTTGATATCATTTGGGTAATAGCAGGTTTAAGCTCAAATGAATTAGCCACAATAGTAGGTTTTTGAATACTACAATGAAGTTCATCTACAGTAGGGTTGGCATAATCTCTTAAAGGTACAAACTCTTGATGAATTTCAACATTTTGATTATTTTGGTTTGCCATTTCTATAATTTCTTTGGATTTTTCAAAATTTATAATTTTTTTTGGTTTTTCTGATTTTTTTAATAACTCTTTCTAATTCAGCACTAGTCTTTCAGAACCTGAACTACGCATGCACTAACATATAATAAAATAAAATAAAAATCAAAACACTCACAAAAAATAAGATACAATACTTAAAGTTTAAATAAGACTTTCTAAAAATAGAAATTTTGCTTTTGATGTTCCCGGTAACGGCGCCAAAAACTTGTTCCCTCTTGATACTGCTAATATGCAAAGTACAACAATAATTCAGATTATATTTCACTTATATTTCCTTACTTTACAACAAAATCAAAAACTTGATCTTAAAGAAAAATAAGAATTTAACTTTTAATTTATATATACTGGGATACTATGCAAGTACACGTATCGTTATCAGGTAATATAGGACTTTTTGATTAAGACCTGAATATCGAACCCACGGGGAATTTATACAATATGCACTTTTAGAAAACTTTTTATTTTTAAAAAAGATAATTACTCAAATTGAATATATTTTTTAGCAATAAAAAATCAAATATTTTTGGTATTTTTGATATTTTGACAAAATAGTAACAACTTAAAAAGATAACTAGAGTTTTGTAGATGAAAAGCACTTAATAAGAAAAATATATTTCTTCTTATCATGAATCATTAATAAGTATAGGAAATCTGTTGTGGAAGTATGCAAACTGTGTTGTGCCAAATAGGAGCAATAATATTCTTTACCCTTACTAGAGTTGTTATAAAGAACATTGACTAATTTAAAGTTTGACTAGTTCTAAAGACCGGCTAGTTAGGAAAGATACTAGCTCTCACTCTAGAGTTACCTCGATTCCCTCCACCTGGGGGCTAATATCTTGTATCAGAACCTAAAACAATAAACCAAGTTGAGGGCTTTAACTTGTCACTTTAAAGTCCTCTAACTCTACACCCTTCAATGATTATTTCCCTATTTATTTGCACTTAATCATATGAACTACATTCTCATTCATACAATCTCATGTGATTCTTTCCAATTTTTGACTAAGACAATATCAACCCGGTTCTTACATGTTCTCACAACAAATTTTAACATTTGGATTGATCAAATCAAGAAGTAAATGAAGTGCAAGGATTTAAATCATCACAACCTCTTCCAATATTAAATATCAATACTCTCCAAAATTTCGATCCAAAACTTAATTACTTAAAATTTTAAGAAGAAAGATAAAAAAACTACTCAGAATCCATAGAGAAAATAAAAACACACTTTAGTTTAAAAGTAGAAATCATTGTCAAACCAACAACAAGTCTCAATTAAAACCAAAGAAGTTTCAAAATGAAAAAATAAAAACTTATCTCAAGTTCTCCACCAAACTCTTGAAGTTCCTTTGACTCTCTTCTCTTAACAAAAAGGATACAATAAAATTAAAAGTGGTGCTTGAAAATCTCTCCAAACTAACTCTCCAAATGAGAACTTTCATAACTTTCCAATACTTTCGGGACTCCTTTCAAAGTCCTCTCTTCTTTCTTTTATAGTTTTCCAAGAGGTGCCTCGGAAACTCTTCAAAATATGTCTAGATTCAATGTATTTTCCCAAGAGATGCATCCTGTAATGATAATTTTGGTCCATGGTGGTTATAACCACCTATTAAGCCAATGGGTGCCTCAAAAACCTCTTCAAAATTTATAGAAACTGAATTTACTCGCCCAACAACTGCCACTGGTGCTTAAGCACGGGACCCCTGACGCTTAGACGCGGCCTTCTTTGTTTACCCGGTGCTTAAGTGTCGGATCTGGCGCTTAGGCACCAAAACTCATTTGCACATTTTTCACCTTTTTGCTCCAAATTTGATCCTTTTTCACTCCTTTAAGCATTTTTCACCCTTTTTACTTGTATCTGCAAGAAAAACACAAAAATACCTTCCATTAAAGCGCAATATCTCAAAAATAGGTATAAAAATATGTCTAAAAACACTATAATATTTTAGGTGTATCAATGGGCAGGTAATATTTTCAGTTTAAGTTCAGTTGGTTTAATACTTGAAAGAATAAGATTTGTTTTATCGTTTTCCAACAAGTCTAAAGTTTCAAATTTGTTTTGAATATAATCCAAATCTTCTTCTTTTATTTCGTCCTTGTTTTCAAAAATTTCTCTATGCTTTAATTTGTCTTTAAACTCATTCTTGAATTGCTCATTACTTAGATAATCAGTTACTTCCATCCTAAAACATTTATTATCTTTTTCTATTACTCGATATTTCATAGCTTTGGCAATATTAAATGTTACTTCTTGATCATTAACTTTTATTATTAATTTTCCTTTTTGCACATCTATCATAGCTCTCTCTGTTGCAAGAAAACAAGGAATTTATTTATCTTCCTCCATATCCAATACTTTAAAGTCTACAGGAAAAATAAATTTATCCACTTTTACTAATACATCCTCTATAACTCTTGTTGGATAAAATATTGATCGATCAGCTAACTGAAGAATCACAATAGTAGGGGAAATCTCTCTCAAATATAAACGTTCAAAGATCGATAAAGACATAAGATTGATACTCACTCCTAAATCACATAAAGTTTTTTAAAAAAACTTTTCACTTATAGCACAAGGTATAGTAAAACTATCAGGATCTTTTAATTTTTCAGGATGCTTTTTCTGAATAATAGAACTACACTCTTCACTGAGTGCAACAGTCTCATGATCTGTAAACTTTCTTTTCTTGTTTAGTATATCCTTCATAAATTTCACATAACTTTGCATTTGTTCCAAAGCTTCAGCAAAAGGAATTTTTATCGTTAACTTCTTAAGGATTTCCAAAAATTTTGTAAATTGTTTATCTTTATCCTTCTACTTCAGTCTTTGAGGAAACTGAGGTAATGGTTTTTCTAAAGGAGCATGTGTTTGTTCATTTTCATTTTGGTCTTTCTCCATTTCTTCCTTCTCTTCATCAACTTTAGTTTCTCTTTGGATCCTTTTTTCAACTTCTTTTCCACTTCACAATTGAATAGCTTTAATTTGCTCTTTATTTTGATCTTTTGGATTAGCTTCCACCGTACTCAGAAGAATTTCAGAAGGTCTGTTACTGAGTGCAGTAGCAATATGTCCTAATTGACTTTCAATATTTTTAATAGCAGCCCCTTGATTCTGTATTTAATTTCTCGTATTTAACATTACTTATTCCATTGTCAACTTCTTTTTCTTAACTTGTGAGTTAGGATTAGAGTTAAATCTAGGAGTATAATAAGGTCGATAACTAGGATTTCCTTGTTTGTTCAATTTTTCAGAGGAATTTAATGAATTGTTATAATTATTCCAACTAAAATTATGGTGATTTTTCCATCCAAAATTATGAAAGTTAGAATAGGGATTGTTATTTTAATTATTTATAGCATTTAAAGTTTCATAAGATGATTGAGTATCAATGATCCGTCCTAGGGAAGTTTCCTCTAATATTGGGGGTATTTGAGAATAATTCACTTCTATTTTAGCAATCTTTTTTGAAATAGTAGCAATTTGCGATGTTAAAATAGAAATTGCATCAGAATCATGAATACTAGCTACTCTCTTAGGATTTACCCTTTCAGAGGGCCATTGAAAATTTTTAGTAGCCATCTCTTCAATTTAAGAATATGCTTCATCAATAGGTTTTGATATTAGTGATCCACTTGTAGCAACATCTATAATAGATCTAAGTGATCCTATTAATCCATTATAAAATGTTTGAATTATTAATCAATTTGGTAGAGCATGGTGTGGACATTTTCTAAGAAGATCTTTAAATTTTTCCCAAGCTTCATATATCGATTCCCCTTCAAACTGACAAAAAGATGTAATATCGTTTCTAAGCTTAGCAGTTTTAGAGGGTGTAAAATATTTAGCTAAGATTTTTTTTTATTGTTCTCCTCAAGTTCTAAGAGATCTAGGTGCTAATGAATTTAACCAAGCCTTGGCTTTATCCTTTAATAAGAAAAGGAAAAAGTCTAAGCCTAACAACATCATTATACACTACGTCATATTTAAAAGTAGCATAAATTTTGAGAAAACTAGCAAGATGTAAGTTTAGATCTTCAATAGGTGTTCCTCCAAACTAATTATTTTATACCATTTGGATAATAACAGGTTTAAGCTCAAATGAATTAGTAGCAACATCAGGATTTTGAATAGTCAGGTGAAGTTCATTTGCTGTCGGATTAGCATAAATTTTTAAAGGTCTTTGTCGATTTTTGTTTATTTGATTATTTAAATTATGTGCCATTTCATTTAAATTTTTAATTTCTTTTTTTTGTTTTTGAATTTTTCTAAAAGTATGTTCTAATTCTGAATCGTAAGGAACTAAACCTTCAGCTCCAATATTTCGAATAAATAAATATAATAAGAAAAGAATTTTTTAAAAAAAATAACTCATGAATAAAAATATATTTTCTTTTTAGATTTTTGAATTCTTTTTGAATTTTTATATAATTATCTCTAAATTTCCTAATTTACCAAATCTACTTAATTTACCGTTACTTTCCTCGGCAACGGCGCCAAAAACTTAATCCCACGATAATATAGTTGTGTAAAAATTGTATAGTTGACTCCGCTATGCAACAGTGCCAAAGGCTTGATGCAATATTTTATGATTAAGAAATTTAAGCAATTTATGTTGGGATTCTACGCAAGTATACATATTGTTATCAAGTAACAAAGGACTTTCTATTTAAGCCCCAAATATCAATCCCATTGGGAAAGTCTAAATTTGAAATGATAAATTTACTAGGAAATTCATAGAAAGTTAATAAGAAATTACTGTCACTAATTTCGAATGTTAAGATATTACTAGAACTAAATAAGAAAACTAAAATACAAAGTTTAAATAGAAACTACAAATCTATTAAACTATTAAACTATGTTTATGTGATGAAGAATTCTTATGTGAAAATCATCTTTCCCACTACAATGAGAATCTGGTAATATGAGATGAGATAAATGGCTCAATTATGTATTGTGTCAAATAAAAGCAGTTCTAATTCTCTACCTTGATACATTGTTACAAAAAATCATTGACTAGTCTCAGTTTTAGTCCTTAAATCCATGACTAGGCTAGGAGGATATAGACTCTCACTCCGGAGCTCCCACTTCTCTTTCACCTGAAGGCTAACTCTCGCTTTATTTTTTAAACACTAAGACCAAATTGGGGATTTTAAGCTATCACTCTAAAGGTTCTCCAATTTAACACCCAAGAAAGTATATTTCCCTATTTATTTGCGCTTAATTCCATAAACGAAGTTCTCCTTCATGGAATCAAATGTGATCCTCACTCTGTTGTAGAACTCATACTCGATTTCCCGGATCATATGTTTCATAACATATTTTAACAATTCAATTGGTCAGATCGAAAACTAAATTAAGTTCGGAGTTGAAAAATCATCACAATTTATTTTATATTTTAATATTGGCACATCGATATTATCTCTTCATTTCACCATATCTCAGAGTAGGGAGAAAGATAAAGTAAACTACTCAGACTTCAAGAGAAAGAGATAACAAAACACAAATTTTATATATAAAAGAAAGTTCATACAATACTAATAAACAAACAACACTTATCTGAAACTATTTCTCAAAGCAAATCCCTTGTAGCCTCTTCTAGAAAAAGAAGGAAGAAGAAATCTTTCACTTTCTCTCCTTCTCCAACACTATTTGAGAAGAGTTCACACTTAATCTCTCCACAAAACTCTAAATTATAAGAACAATTGACTATAAATGGTTGTGGAATGAAAAATGGAAGAATGTGTGATGTGTAGAAGGTTGAATGGAGGGGATGAAATGGTAGGAAGAGTCTCCTTTCTGATCAATTTTGGCCCCAAATAAAGCCTAGAGTTGGTTCTCTAATAGGTGCCTTCAAAAACTCTTCAAAAAGTGTCCAAATTTGTAGAATCTTCTAGAAATTGGGGCTGAACCAACATTGGCGCCGTCAACGCCCTTTCTGGCGCCATCGGCACCAGTGTCCTGTAACTAAATTCGTCCTCTCTGTCAAACGACATCTTCTACACTGCTTCTGGGGCCAGCAACGTTGAACAAACTTCAACTTCTTCATTTTTGCTTCAAATTTCAATATTTTTGCTTTAAGTCCTAAAATTCAACAACCTGCAAGAAACCATAAAAATATCTTCGATTAAGTGCAATATCACCAAAAATGAGTATTAAATATAGGTCTAAAAATGCATATATTTTTGGTGTATCATACAACAGATGGAAAACATAATTTTTGGAATCATTGACAAAGGAGATGCTGCGTTGAGCAACCACATCTGCAAAAGACAACTTATCTCCACCAACTTCGGTTATAGCAAGGGCAAAACACCAGCACACCACCAATCAAGGGAGCCCGAGCCATTTCACTCCAAGCCCTAGCATTGCAAATGGAGCCATCATTTTCGATTTTTAACTTTTTGTATATATATATTTTTAAAAAAGTTCATTCCATTTGTCAATTTAAAGCCAATTTAAAATTTAAATATAATTAGGTTCATTTTTCCCCTCCTTCCTCCATAACAACCAAATTTTGTTAGTAATATTATCAAAGAAATTAAACCGCTCCAATTTCCTTAGAATGTGTTTTTATGAGTAGTTGCAAGGGGTTCCAAAATAGCGAAATAGGATAACTTGAGAATTCTTCTAAGATTTACGAGTTTATTAAGGGAAGAGGGATCCGCTATTCCCCTGATATTCTAATCATCATGAGTTGACTTACCCTTCCTAGTAGTCGTAAGAAGGGTAGCATCTCATGCTAGATCGAGATAATAATTGTTTGAGATTACATTTTGAGCCTTTAGATTACACAGTTCTTCATTCCCTTTCCTTTTACCTATAGTCCTTTGAACTATCCATTCTTCTTTGAATTTCTGTCATGCTAAATTTAAATCATAGCCCCCCTCCCAACCGAGTTGAGTAAGAATATGCCAATCGTCGAGGAAGCCAACGTTTCACTCACCAAGTAGCTTCAAGCCACCAAAAGTTTTCCGAATCACTTCTATCTTAGGGTGGCCATAAAATATTTTTCCTAATAAAGTTAATTTGCAAGGAAGAAACAAAGCAAAGGTGTCACTATCAAAGAGGAATAAAGTCAGTTTACAGCATTTCTTACTTGATTTCCGCACGAAAAGTTGAGCTCCATTAACATCTAAAGTGTACTGATACGACCAAGGGAAAACATAGTTTTTAGAATCAATGACAAGAGAGGTGTTGTGTTGAGCAACCACCTCCGCAAAAGACAACTTATCTCCATGAACTTCGGTTTTGGCAAGGCCAGAACACCAGCACACCACCAATCAAGGGAGTCGAAGCCATTTCACTCCAAGCCCTAGCATAGCAAACGAAGCCATCATTTTTGTTTTTTAATTTTTTCTATATATTATTTAAACAAATTCATTCCATTTGTCAATTTAAAGCCAACTTAGGGTCCGTTTGGGGCCGCTTTTTTGCGGCTTCGTGGCCCCGAATAGCAAAAAATAGGCGTTTGGCTTGCAGTGTCATGGCACAACAAAGTGAAAGCGAGAGAAAAGTTGGAAGCTATATTCACCCTACGACAGAGCTTTTAGCTCGCGAAAAGGATCCTTTTGCCCCACCCTCCTTACCGCGTGAGCCCTTTCTTATTCCCGCTGAGCCCGGCCAAAAACCCTCGTCCCTTTCTACTTCCTGCGTGAGTTCTTCTTCCTCGAGCCCTTTCTTCTTCCCGTCGAGCCCCTCCAAAAACCCTCGTTCCTTTCTTCGCCCTGTGTGAGTTCTTCTTCCTCGAGCCTTTTCTTCTTCCCAACCTTGTGCCCTCGCTGTGTCACTCGTTTTCCCTTCCTACGTTGCTCCTCCGGCCGTCACTCCTCCGCTCATTCCTCCATCGCTCCTCGGCCGAAAGCCAGGTGAGAACCTCAAGGCCCACAACTGAAGCGGAGGAGAGCCAGACTAGCAGGTTTTAATTTATTGTGGGTTCTTATGTAATTAGGTTGATTAATCCTGCTTATTAGTGAATTCTAAATTGCACAGAAGATTCTTGTTTTATATGCCAATGAGCAAAGAAGATTCTTGTTTTGCAAATAGTTAATGATTTTTAGGTGAATCTTGAAATTCTGATAAATTTGAATAAGAACTGAAGTTGGGTATCCATTATATTTCTTCTAAAAGATGTCTGTTGTAATTCAAGTGGAGCATTTACATCAATACTACTTTATTTCTATGTATTTACATATCTAACACCTAAACTTTGCTTTTTAACATTTATAGCAACCAAATCTATCACATCAAATAAAAAATACCAATGTTTTAACTTTAGAAAAGTGAAATACCCATTTTCATGCAAAAATTGAATTTTACGTTGTTAAATATGTAAATAGATTGGACTTGTGTGGTATGTATGTAATCTTCCTTAATTCAAACACCTATGATAATAATCCTCTGGCTTGTTTTTTACAGCATCTAAATATATTTTTTTTTCATTTTTCAGTAAAATCTATAACATTGAATGTTTATCTAGCATTTGTTCCATTTGAGATGTAGTCAATTTTTTATTAATAACATGATGCATATTTCCTGATAATAATTACTAGGGGCATTCACATGCATTCTAGACAATTCTTGACAATAATTACTAGGGGCATACCAGACAATTCTTGATAAATGTAAATATCTAAAGTTAGGTGTTGTGATGAAATGATATGCATAATCACATGCTGCTTATGCAATTGAAAGCCATTTTTCCGCTGTTAGTTAGTGCGTCTAATAAATGCTGTAAAACCGAGATTTTGAGGGGGAAAAATTGTTTGGCATGAATAATGGGATGATTAAGAGGTGCATTACTACCTTGGTCGTTAGTTTTGTTTGACCAGATTGTTGTTTTTTTTCTTTTTGATTGATTGATTCTGGTTAGTTCCTCATCGGAGATTTGTTAGTTTTTGGACTTGCTATGTCAGGAAGAGTTGTTGATTTCCTTAGCCTTGGCGACCCACATACTTCCTATTAGTGATTTGATGATAATAAAATTTATGTGGTTTCATTTAATAGTTAAATGTTTTTACAAGTAATCCAATTATCAATAGTCATCGTCATTGTGACAATTCAAGTAACCCAATTGTGAGTATCATATTAACATAGTGATGAAATAGCATTTATGAAGAAGTATCTTGTTTTCATGACAAGTTATTGTAATTTGTATTCTATTTGATTCATTGACATGCTTTTTCAAACTTCATCATATAATATAATTTGTTTTAATATTAATTTCATTAAATTATGTTATTTGTTATTATTTCCTATGCGTTGGAAGAGGCTTGTACAGGTTTTTTCAAGGATGGCATCTATGAAAGCCTTGTAACTGCTAGTCAATTTACTCGTTGAAGAAAATTTACTAACATTTACAGCGCAATTTTTTTGGGGGATCTTTTGTTACTTTTTTGCTTTTGTTTGGAGAATTTTATTGTCACGTTTTCTTTTGTTTGAATTCTATCTTGGTAGTACCAAAAAGAAAAAATAACTAATTATATTTTATTTTCCAGTTGAAACCAATGTATGTTCAAGTTTGCTAGTTTATATTCATTCATATTTTTCATATTTTTTTATAGTAATAACATGGATAGCAAAGCCTAAAGAGGTTTCTACACCCGCATTGTGGGAAAAAGATACGAAAATAATATTTTACAATTTTTGTATTAAAGAAATTGAATGGGGAAATAAACCAACAACTCATTTCAATAAAGAAGGGTGGCAAAATATTATAAAAAGTTTCAAGGAATGTACAGGTAGGGAATATGAAAGGTTGCAAATGAAGAACAAGAGGAACCAAATGAAGAAGGAATGGAAAACTTGGAAGGAATTAAAAAGGGGTTCTACCTGGTTTGGTTGGGATCCAGTGAAGCGAACAGTTGATGCACCTGAGGAATGGTGGGATGAAAGACTTGCGGTGAGCTTTGCTTGTAAAATTCTTTATTTTGTAACTTTCTATTTTGTTCTAATTGGGTGTCTATCAATTTTTGTGTGGGTGGTGCCTGTTGCAAAAAAGTTTAAGCTCTCTGGAATTGAGCCTGAATTGGAGGAGAAACTAGACCGCATGTTTGGGGGAGTAGTTGCGATAGGGAACTATGCATGTAGCCCAAGTGAGACAGAGTTCGCTGAAAATGCTGTGAATTTGGGAACCCCAGGAGGTTCAGTTGATTTCATTGACGTCCCCAGCTTAGAGCATAACGAATATGAAACTATTTTCCGTTCCAAACATCCGAGGGTTGTTGATAAAAGAAAATATGGTGCTTCTTCCCTTAGAAATGAGCTATCTGAGGCAGTTTCATGTTTCAAAGCAGAATGTCAGGCTTCTCATTCAAGCACAATCGCGGAGGCACATGAAATCCTAAGTGCTACAGCTAAAATTTATGCACATGAAGAGTTGTACATGTTCACAGCAGAATTGCTAGAGGACCCGGTCCGTAGGGATTTCTTTGTGCAGATGTCTGTCACCCACAGGGTGGCATATATTCAGCGTTTTTATAATCGTTTGAACAATTGATATTTTGTATATTTTTCATCACTAGAACATTTACACTGCATTATCTATTTTTTTTTTCTAAAGTTGTGATTGGGAACTCTCTTGTACTTTCATAATTATTTGTAAACATTTCTTTTTTTCTATTGTCACCAACTCTTATAAAAATGATAATTGTTTAGGAGAAACATTTAGGGATACCCATCACTATGGATGCAAGTAGAAGAAGACGGATGGAGGCCCATATAGATACACGAAGAAGAAAGCAGAGAGGGATGTTTCTAACGTCAATATGTTTGATGTACGAGTACTATAATGCGTACATTGATCGGTCGTCATGCATGACATCTTCTTATATTGGCGACAAATGGGTTGGAGAGGGTCTTGCGGGGCACCCAACACAATTTTTTAATATGTTTCGAATGAGTCAGGCAATATTTATCGATCTTCTGGACTTACTCGTAGGATCTCACGGTCTTCATGGATCTTCAAGGACCAATCCACGTGAGGTGCTCACAAAAACACTGTTCATATTATCCCAAAATGAGTCTATGCGAGGAGCAATGGAGCGATTTCAACACTCATCAGAAACAATAAAAACATATTTCTCAATCGGATTGAGCGCACTTGTTAGCTTGTCCTCTCATGTCATCAAACCCTCAGATTATAAGTTTAAGCAGATACCCGCTGAGATAGCATGTGATGCACGATATATGCCCTTTTTCAAAATATTCTCTTAAATGCATTATAGTTAACTTTGTAATGGTAAGCAATGATATGTCAAACCTAACATTTACTCATCAAGACTGTATCGACGCAATTGATGGAACACATGTTGACGCACGTATACCAAATAGTGATAAGGTGGCATTTATCGGCCGTTTTGGTAGCCTAAGCCAAAATGTAATGGTCATTTGCAACTTTAACATGTGTTTCACTTTTGTTATGGCTGGCTGGGAGGGCAGCGCACATGACAGTCGAGTTTTTAAATCTGCGACACGGGATCCTAATAGCAACTTTTCACATCCACCTGCAGGTACGCTCGGGATCGAACTCATACGAATTGTTCAATTTATTAGGAAATTATTACTTGAGATCTCAAAAACAACTTGAATTTCCATACTAATTGTTCCATTTATTAGGCAAGTATTACTTGGTTGATGCTGGTTACCGATTGCAACGAGGGTATTTAAAGTCATTTCCTGATACGAGATATCACATACCAGACTTCACACTTGCAAGTAACCTCACACAATATGTAAATTTTGCCCTCTTTTTTTTGACTTGGAAAGCTTTGAAATGCAGGTTATGGCGCCTAGATTTAGGTTTGCTCCTCTTGGTATGTTGGACATGTTCAATGCTCGTGGTGCAGTAGCTGGGCTAAAATATGAAGTTCTGGGTGGTGCTGCTAAGTTGTTGGAGGTGGATTCCAGGCTTATGGGTTTAGCAAAATGATGCTTTTATTCTGAAAGAAAGTAGGAACTATGTTATAGGGAGAGTTTGGATGGAAGTGAAGGGCTGCGAAAGACTCGGAGCTTACTCTTCAGTTGAGCCTAAGATATGCTCACTGGGTGGCGAACATTCAGACATTAGAAGACTAAGATTTAGCATCGGTCGACAGTCGGCGATGTTGAATGTTGTTGTCCTTGAAATTCAGACATTAGAAGGTGATTGATGTTGTTGTGAGCTTAATAGCATGGAAGATTTCATGCATTATTGGTGTTGATGTTTATTGTGATTGACATTTACCATTAATATTATTTTGTACTTGTCATAGGCTGACGGCAAATAAAGCCCTTTAATATATATTGTACATTTCTCTTGTATTTGCATATCTCACACCTATATCTTTTCATAGTTGCGAACATAGGTTCCAAATAATTACATCACATTAAAAATGCCAGTATCATTTATCTTTTATAAATTAGATACACTTTCATGTGTAAGTTCTTCACACCAAAAATATTATATATGTAAATATACAAGTTTTAAAATTAGATATATAAATACATATAATTTGAGGTTGTAAATTTTCTCTTCTTTTTCATTTGTTAAGTGTGTGTGTTTAAATAAAATCAATCTAGAGTACTGTTTCACTACAATTGAAAAATATCATCCTCATAAGTTCGTCTATATTTTTATGCAAATTTTACTATTAGCATTATATAAGCTAGGAATCTTCTTTTCAACTCCTAAGCAGCATGGCTATTTCCAACTAACAATATCACTCCACAGATGGAAAAAATATTACGTCGGGAGCAAGCTAGACAATGGATGCAATATATCGAGGGCAATTTTTTTTTTCCTCCGCTTCATCAGATGTATCGCGTCCGTTGTTTGAACATAGTCTTGCGTTCGAACTCCATCCACAATCTTTTCTCCTACATATGACTTCAGAGACACCAAATAAAAGAAACAAGCAAATGATTGAATTGTCATTAAAAATCTCACTTTTACAACAGGAGAACACATAAGAGAATGAATTGATGTAAAAAAAATTAAATTAAAACTAAAAAAAAAGAGAAAAAAGAGATTGGGTTCCCTATTGTTATGAAAATTATTGACTTATTTCCAGCAAAGAGGCCTAAATTCTCATATTCTACATTTTACAACGCAGCAACTCTGCTATTTTGATATATGCATCTAATATTTTCTAGATTCAACCATAGCTAACAGAGCCATGCCTAATGTTTTCATACCACAACAAATTAATTGTATATTTTGACAATAGCCCCTCTCCAATATTGAGCGGTTTGCCATCTTCTGAAATATGTTTCTGGATGAAAATTTTCTTGTTGGATCCAAAAGATGAATGGAAGAAAGAACATCACCATCTCTTCTCAGACAAAGAAATCAGCTGAAAAGGAACACAATATGTATAATTCAATGATATCATACCAATAGATAAAAATTGACAGGGAAATACCACACCATTACATGCATACCACACAATTCCTAGGTATTCACATGTATAACACAATGTTCAATTTTACATTTATAATGCTTTGGTATCAAATTATATTTTAAATGGTATTGCTAGTGTTGACAAATTAATTTTCATAATTATGCTGTGGTTTGAAACTGAACTAGTTCAAATCATGATTTTTGCTACAATGCTCAGTCTCATTAATTGTGATTTTGCTTTAATATTTATATAGCAAACTCGAGATGTCTTTATTGTTTGACTACCATATTCAATAAAATATATTTATTACGAATACGATTCGCAATTACATATTTAAATTTTTTACATATATACATAAATTTTTTAAACAGTTTTACCAAACAGGGTCAGCTTAGTCATTCCTTCAGAAATAGCTGCCTTAAAGCTGTTTTCATACAGCTGTACCAAACAGACAGCTAGCTTCTCCGCTGCAGTTTTCTGAGACAGGACAGCTGCAGCCGCGCCAAACACACACTTAAAATTCGAATATAATTAGGTCCGTCTTTCCCTGCTTGGTCCGTTCCAAAAATGTTAAAACTGTCCCTTCACTAATCCTAAAACATATTCCATCGTGAATCTGAGCTGGATAGTGCGTCCTTCCTTTCCAGCACTTCATTGAAATTTGAAGTAAAATTGTAAAATTACATTGCATTTCAACAAATTATGGGAAAAAACTAGTGGACTTCGACAACAATCATAAATCCGTTCACTTCCCCATTAGCTATAAACCACACATCGTGTCGCCACGAATAACTAATTTTCAGATAATTTTCGCTAATTAATTTTCTTAATTTGGAAATTTCTCTAAGAGGCAGAGTGTTTTCCCGATGAGCCCGTAATGAGAGATTTAATTTTTATTTTGCAGGGAACGGGTGGTAAATGAAATTTACGAATTTGCTATGAAAATAAATTGACGAGTCAAGGGACATGTTCACGCATTTTAGATTCTTTCTTCTATTGAGTTGAATTTTATTAGAATGTTATCTTACTGGATGAGTAGGTCAATATTTTCAATATAGAATTCCTTAAATCTAAGACCCCATAAAAAAGTTTCTTTTTTGCCAAAACATTGCTCGATGATAAAAAATAAGAAATTTAAATATCAAATAATTAATAAAAATTTATTTTTTATATTTTCTCAAAAATATTTTTTAAAAAGTTATTCTAAAATAAAGTCATTTTAAGAAATAAATTTAATTAAAATATAACATCAATATAGCAAAAGTCATTTGAACGAAAAAAAGTTGGACACCGTGGTTGAATTCATCTCTCCTCTATAAGATCACCCTCACGGTACTTTTCCTCCACCCCTACCACTATCGCTCTGTCCGCTCGGGCGTCCCTTTTTCATCCTTATCGTCTCTCCTAAGCGAGGCGGCAAAGGTTCCTCTCTCTCTCTCTCTCTCTCTCTCTCTCTCTCTCTCTCTCACACACACACACAAAAACACGCAGTTTTTGGTTTTGAGTTGCTTCACTTGAATCATCTGCTACCTTCCTCCGAAAAAAACAATTAAAGCTTTACGTTTCCTAGGTTTTTATATGATTAAAATCCCTCTTTTTTTTCATTTCAGTTGTTCTGACTGCAGATCCGGAGGAGTTCATCGACTATGAACCACTACGCTGTGCAGACGAACACTTTGGCTGCCTCCCGAGATTATCTCGCCGCCGGTGATCGTAAATCACCTGTTCTCTGCCCAAAACCTCGCCGGCTCAGCCCTCTACTAGTCTCTGAGGTCGCTCGTCCCATACGGTGGCAAAGCAGGTTTTTTTTTTTTTACAACTTTTTTCCGATCTCCTTTCTCCCAGATCCGGACTTCAAACTCAAAAATCTTATCTTTTTTCTACTCCTTTCCCAGCCATCAAGCGGAGCCCTGCAGTTCGAAGCCTGGCCTCGATTTCCTCGATTACTTTCTCCCAAAGGTATGTATGTTCTTAATGATCGCAAATTCTAAAAAAAATTGTTTTTTTTTTTTAATTTCCTGATCAAGATCGTGACAAGGATCAATATTTACTCAGATTATGTTTATTTTTTTAGGGAGGGGAACCTTTATCGATGTCACCTCCGTTCTTCTGCGGCTCTCCGCCAAGCAGGGCGGGGAATCCTGTGGTACACGACGCCAGGTTTGGTGAAAATCGAACAGTAGGCCCGCATCCCTCACCCTTGCCCGCGTTATCTAGCGGCTCCGCCACCGCCTCACCGATGTCGCCACGCAGCTCCGGTAACTGTGCTCGAACAAATATTGGCTTGAAGCCAGCGGCTGTAAGGATCGAGGGCTTTGACTGCCTTGATGGAGGCCGCCGCCGTGGATGCGGAATCACTGCCGTTGCGTAAAAATTTAGCCGGCGTTTTAATCGCTCCGGCGATCTCTTTACTTTGATAGAAGTAGAAAGATAGAAAGTAAGAATAAATTGGTGAAGGGCTTTGGGTGAGGTTGAAATGTTTTCCTTGTTGTACAATGATTAAAATCGCTGGGGCTCTGATCTCCGTTCTCCTCTAACCTGTAATTTTGTTTGTAAATATGAATAAGATGGAGGACAAAAAAGTTTTTTTTTTTTTTTTTTTCACGGGTTGTGAGTTAGTCTTGTTTTGGTTGTAAGGCGACGAGATGAGTCCTTTTTTTTTTTTGTGAAGATATAATTTTTAAAATATCTGGTTTAGGGCTTTGAAAATTGGAAATGGTAGATCTTTCATGTAAATAAAAAAAGGTTTTTTTCCGTAGCTTATCTAATGCCAGATGTGACCCTTTTTCATATTTCATTTTTTTTTCTTTGAACTTGTGGATCTGGTGGATCTGGATGAAGTATGTCAAATCGGATGTGCGCGCATGTGTATATATATATATTCCATTTTTTTCAAATTCGGAGTGGTTTAATGGTGTTTCGAGAAAATATATTGATTTGAAAGTTCAAAAAAATCACCTAAATGTATTTGATTTGTAAATGGCAATGCTTGTTATGTAATTATTCTATTTTAATTTTGTAAATAAGGGTAGTTGGAGACATGCATTCAAATTTGTTGAAAATATCCATTAATATTTTTATTAATTTTTTTAAATACTGTAAAGTTCGTTATGGATGTTTAGATTTTAAGAAATTTAATCTATTATGAAATTTAGTTGGCGATTCATAAAAACTAATTATAGTGATTTATTGGAAGGGGTGAATTTATGTTTCGCAAGGTTTTTAGAACCTGGACATCAAATTAGAAGAATTAAAGTTTTAAAGTTTATTAGTTCAACTTCAATTTAAGAGGGGGCTGACATAGATATAAATATTAGGCACAGTTTGGGGAAAAATTAATTCATACGGACAACATATGTAGAGATGCATGCGCCGTCATATTTTCATCGCTGATTAGAGTTTTTATTAATTTTTTATTTAGAAAAAAATGAGCTCTCTGAAATATTATTTTGGTTTGATCAACGGTGGAAATTGGACGGCGTATGCGTTTCTGTATACGTCGTCTATATGGAATAATTTTTTCAGTTTGGGGTGGCTCTTTACCTGTGGTGCGGCTGCACACCACTGCGGCGTTTGGTAAATGCAGTACGGAAATGACTTCGAATAATTTCTATAAAATGTGGGTTGTGGGCTCGGTCTAGTGGCTCACGTTTCTTCCTGATTATTTACCCACTACCATTTCGTCCAACATACTACTCGCTCGACTCTACTACCCCTTCATCTTCTCTCTCTCTCTCTCTCTCTCTCTCTCTCTTGATTCTTGCCCTAAAATTCTTCTCTTGATCCCCTTGGATCTGTGGCTCCTATAGGTAGGCCTTGGTTCCATTTGAATATGTTAGGTGTCGGTGGTTGTTAGTGAGCTTGTCATTCTTACTCTCCCTCTCCCCTCTGTTCTCGGCTCGATTTGGATCATTTCCTCTCCGTTCTCTATCTAGAAGTCTCTCTCTCTGCTCCCATCTGTTGTGGTATTCTCTACCTTATCTATGTGGGCATTTTGATTTTGTAAATAATTTTGTGTTATGATTTTCCTGAGTTCTCTGCCCTCCTATCGTTAGATGGGACTTGGTTGATAATTATTGATAACACAAAATTATTGATGGAGTTTCTCTATGATATACTCGATTGATAATTTGGGTTTTTCTTGCTACATTCGGTTGATGGATTTGATATTTCCTTGCTCTATTCGGTTGATGCCAAAATTTTGGTGGTGATGGTGATTGCATTTGGAATTTGTAGGTGTTGGATGGTTGTGTGATGTGACGATAATTAGAAATGCAAATAGGAGAGTTGTGTGATGGTAATTGGAAATGTAATTTGCTAATTGGATTGTCGTGTGGTGTGCTGTGGTGGTGGTTTTTCCTTGCTCTATTTGGTTGATGCATGAAATATGGTGGTGGTTGTAATTGGACATGCAAATGGCATGTGGAGGTGGTGGCGTAGGAGAGTTATTTGGTGTGGAGAAGGTGGTGTGTGGGTTTGTTGCTATGGTGTGGAGCTGGTGGTGTAGGAGAGTGGAGATGGTGATGTAGGGTGGTTGTGCGATGGGGAGGTGGTGATGTGTGAATGTGTTGGGTGGTTTTGTGGTGTGTAGGTGTTAGGTGGATGAGTTCAATGTGTTGTGTGGAGGTGGTGATGTATGGATGTGTTGAGTGTGTTGTGTGGTATGGATGTGTTGGGTGTTAGTGTGGTGGTTTCGGGTGTTGTGTGGTGTGGAGGTAGTGGTGTGTGGTTGTGTTGGTGTGGTGTGGAGGTGGAGGTGATGGAGAGTTGTGTAGTGTGGAGGTGGTGGTATAGGGAGGTTGTGTGATGAGGAGATGGTGGTTTGTGGATGTGTTGGGTGGTTATGAGGAGTGGAGGTGTTGGTTAGGTGTGTTGGGAGTATTGTGTGGAGGTAGTGGTGTGTGGATGTGTTGGTTCTGTTGTGTGATGTGGATGTGTTGGTGTGGTGTAGAGGTGGTGGTGTAGGAGAGTTATGTGGTGTGGAGGTGGTGATGTGTAGTTTGCATGTGGTGGTAGAAAGTGGTTGTGTGATGAGTAGGTGGTGGTGTGTGGTGTTGAGGTAGTGTTCTGGTTTTTAGATGTGTTGGTGTGTGATGTGGTGGTGGTGTGGTGTGTGGATGTGTTGGTGTTGAAGTATTGGTGTCTTGATATGTTTGTGTGTGGAGGTGTTGGTATGAAGGTTGTGGTGATGATATTGTGACATTCTGATTTTTCTTTAATATGTGATATTGTGGCTTTCATATTTTTGCTAATTATATCATGCTTATGTGTTAGCCACTTCGATATGCAAAATTCAAATACATTGGAATCGATCCTGAGTTGGAGGAGAAGTTGGATGGTAGGTTTTGGGTTGTCGTGACAACGAGCAGAAATGCATGTGCCCCCAATGAGACGGGATTTGGTGGCATCCCCAAAAATTCGGGAGCAGACCAAATGGTTGATTCCACTGATGGCCTCAGTTCGGACCTCCATGAACTTGAGTTCATGAGTTGTTCTAAGTCCACAGGATGAAAATAAAAAGAAAATTGGAGCTCCTTTCCTTAGAAGCTAGATATCTCAGCTGGTGGCTTCATGCAACACTAAACCCAACACATCTCAAGCAACTTATGTCCAGGTGATTCTGGAAATTTTCAATACAATTTTAGAACTTTTTGATGACTTGCCACTATATTTGTTTTCAATGAAGTTGCTTGAAGATTTCACTCATAAAGATTTTTTCATCGAGATGCCCAGTGGTGTACCTACGATATTTGTATAAATGCAGGAGCATTTGAGAGGCTATTTTTATTTATAATCGCATAGAACATTTATATTTGTTTTTTTTAATATTACTTTGGATACTTAAACTGCTTAGGACATGTCTTATATGCTTATTCAATGATACTAATATGTTAATTATTTTCATAAGATTATATGATTGTAGTTAATTCATTAATGCTTATGTGTTAGCCACTTCGATACCAAAATATATGGAAAAAATCAAAGGAAGGCACAAAAGGAGAGTTGCAGTTGTCGTATGCTTGATGTACGAATGTCATAACTCGTACATAGAGTACTCTCTTTGCATGACAACCTTATATGCTGACGACATAAGTGTCATGGTGTTGCTTGCAGGCCACTCAATCAGATTTAGCAATATTTTCCGCATGAAATAGGTTGTATTCACTGATCTATAGGAAGAACATCATATAAATAATGAACTTCATGGCTCATCCAGGTCGACATTGCAAGAGGTGTTGGGGATAATCCTCTGTATATTATCACAGAATGAATCAATGCGAGGAGCAATGAAGCAAATTCAACACTCCTCAGAAATAATTTTTAAATATTTCTCAGTAAGGTTGAATGCATTTTTAAGTTTTTCTTCACAAGCCATAAAAATAACAAATCCTACGTTTGAACGGAACCCACGGAGATTTTACACAATGCGCGTTACATGTTATGCTTTAAGTTAATTTCTCTAATTTATTACATTCAATTTTTAAATAAATGTCGTAATCACGTAAACCTTCATTATCTTTATAGAATTGTATTGGAGCAATTGATGAAACACACGTTGATACACGTGTTCCAAATAATGAGAAGATCACATTCATCAGCCATTATGGATCTCTGACGTAGAATGTCATGGCGGTATACGACTTCAACATGTATTTCACCTTTGTCAAGGGCAGTTGGGAAGGTAGTGTACATGGGTCAAATTTTCAAATTTGTAACACGAAATATCAAGTACAATATTCCCAATCCACCTACAGGTATGCTTGAGATTGAGCTACTGTCCTAATTTATTTTTTACGCAATACGAATCATGAAATTCACATCAGGTTAATACTATTTGGTTGATGTTAGATATTCTTTGTAGTGAGGGTATCTCAAGCTCTATTCTGATATAAGATACCACATACATGACTTTGAGCGAGCCAGAAATGTCCTGCGGAGCAGAAAAAAATGTTAAATAAAAGACATTACTCCATACGCGGAGTCATTGAGAGGACTTTTGGTGTTTTGAATAAGAAATAAGTTATACTTTGCCCATCTTACCAGTTCCCAATTAGGTGCAAATTGTGATTTTCACGACGACTCAACAAATTACATTTGACGACATCCTTCCTGCAACGTCATCAACTTCTGTAGGGCAAACGACGGTCATGAGCATGTCCCTATCGATGTATTTGAGTATCGACTTGGACATTCTTTATCACAGGCTGAAAATGATGCTCCCGAACCTTTACTAAGATGGGAAGGTGCAAGTGAGATGACAAAGTTGAGGGAACAAATTATGAATATGATAATTGAAGGGTATTTGAGTGTTCATTATATTATTAATTGTAATGGTTGTTGAAGAGATTCACTATTTATTATATTTGTATTTTTTATAGTTAATGTTTATTTCCATTTCTTCTATATTTGATATTGATTTTTAAGGTTTCTTACACTGTTTGTAAGTGTTTCTTTCCTTTTTGCATTTTATTTGTTTTCTTTTGGTGGGTTTTGGGTGTCTGTGATGCGACCTTTTACATTATGGGCTCTTTTGAATGGTTCTGTTAGTTGATGTCACATGTGAAATCCTAATGAAGGCAACCAAGTTCCTCTCTTCTTTTCAGTGCTGCAGTTTTTTAGGTTCTTCTAGATGACCTTTTTTGGATATATGCATATGTGACACACACGAGCTAGGTAATACGTAGGTTAAATGCAACCCATAATCCTTTTTGATAATGTTTGATGTCTTCTTGTAGTGAAAAATTTGTTGTTTGATAAATAAAGTTCTCTGAGACCTCACACATGCATACAACTAAAACTAATAACTTTATTTATCCATTTTTACTTATGTTGTGTCTAATGGGATGCCTTCAAAATCATTCATGGAAGACAAGCTCAAGAATTTCTGGTACCTCCAAAGGATTGCAGTGCTATTGTAGAGTTCAGAGTTCTCTGCTAACTTTATGTCAGCCACATAGCCACGAGAGATAGTTCTACAGGTTGTCGCGAATAATAACAGTGAATTGTGAATTTTTTTGTGGGCAAATAGACTGAAAGATTCCACTGCTGAGAGTGATTAGGCATGAAGAGTATTTCCGGAGGGCGGCTTAGCTCGTAACATACATCGTTAGTATTTAAAAAATAATATTATCATATTATTAAATCTTTTTTTAATTAACTTTTAATTAATTGTTGTAATCATGATATTCATTGTTAAGTGAGGTGTATATGTTTTTTTTGTCTAGTTATACAGTAAATTTTGCTTCTAAAATATATAATATATTATTATGATAGCTTTGTTGCAAATAACATTACTATACTGGGGCAAAATAATCATTTCTCCATAAACAACTGCAACACAGTTATTTTCAAAGTAAAAAAAACAAACAGACAGCCAACTTATCCACACTAGCTTCTGCGCGGTAGCTTTCTATGACAACTGCTGTGTAGCTGCTTATTATTAAGTTGCAACTGCCCCAAATGGACCCTTTGTTAAATAGCACCTAAATGATGAAATTAATGAAAATATGAAATGAAGAACTAATTAATAATAATTAAAAATTAAAAATTGCCATAATTTAATAATAACACTTTTTTTGGCAATTGTAAATTTCACAAATGAAATGTGCAAAATTATACATATAACATTATAGAGTTATTAATCAGACTAAATAAAATTTTAACATAATATGAAATATATACAAATAAATAAATTCAGCGTTTCACATATTTCATAAAATAAAATTTACTTAAGCTTC
The DNA here is from genome assembly GCA_003013225.1 of Phalaenopsis aphrodite. NCBI lineage: Eukaryota > Viridiplantae > Streptophyta > Magnoliopsida > Asparagales > Orchidaceae > Phalaenopsis > Phalaenopsis aphrodite. The sequence continues at coordinate 30,349 of NEWO01000148.1, read as the reverse complement.
AAAAAAATGACAAATAAAAAATGTAAATAAAAATAGAAATAATTTAATTTAAAGTTGACAGATTATTTTTCGAATAGTTATATGTCTACAAGATCTTTCTCAAAAAGTTTTCAAATCATCACATTTAATATTTTCAATTGCTGCATCATTGAAATATCCGACATAAACACATTCAAAATTTTTTTGGTTATAGATTTGTAGTACAAGCAAACAAATTATAGAAACTTTCAAATTTAAAAAAATAGAAGCTTACATTAAGCTTGCATATTGAATGGTATGATCTGATCTTCAGTAGATGGAATAACATCCTTTGTAAATTTCACCCTCTAAATCACCATAACACAAGTTCAAGAGTAGGTTCTTCATCAAGAACCTAAAACTCCGTTTTCTCAATACTCACGTAATTCAGAGGATCATAGTTTTTTTTTTATGCAATCTAAAATATAAATATAAGATTTTTTTTGAAGTATGTCTTAACATGAATTGGTTAAATTTATTTTATTTCCATCTTCATAAATTAATAATGTTATTAAATACTTACAAATTTTCACTTTTCATTTTTATTGAGTAATCAATAAGATAAGAAAATTTGGGAAAACATAAAACATGCGGGAGAAAGGAATTAAGGCATGGAGGCTTGGAAACAAACTCGTTGGCATATGAAGTAAGTTGGGACTCCAGACCTTACGGGCAGTTTGGGATTAATTTTAATTTTCTAGTTTCGATTTCTGAAAATAAAATATACGAAACAAATAAAAAAATAGTATATCTTTATCTATTTTTTAGTTTTATTTCTGTTTTTAATTTTTTGAAGGAACACCTACACTTTTAAAATACTAAAAAATAGAAAAAATATATTTTTGTAAAGCAACGCATCCCCATTCTGTCACCACCGGCTACCTCTGGCCACCGCCAACCGCTCGATGTTGCCCATCATCTCCGCTCGCCGCAGCGGACCACTGCACGCTGCCCGCCGACGGCTGCAGCCAGTTGCCTCCTACCCCCGCCCGCCGACCGCCTGTTCCAGCCCTCCTCCTGTGACCGTCTGCCTGCGTGCAGATGCCGCCAACATTCAATGGCTGCTAGATGCCACTGCTGCCACTCATTGGCTCCGCCTGCGACCGACTCCTGCTGCCCGCAGCCACCTCGTAGTTGCCTGCCCACCCGACCAGCTTGTGTTGCATGAAATAAGGAAGACATCGTATATTACCAAACGGATTTTCTAAAAGTAGAAAAAATAAGACCAAAAAATAAAAAATTAAAAATTAAAACATATTAAAAGCAAAAATAAAATAGATAAATAAATACGATTGAACTCTCAATGCCAATTCTTGTTTGATGCCAACTTTCAGACAAGAACTATATTAAAAACTTGTAGAAAATACTATTGAACTCTCAGTTGGCATCAAACAAGAATGTGAGTTTTCAGACAAGAACTGGTAATGTGAATGTTTTGTTTGCATTGTCACAAAACTTGTGTTTTTACAGACTACAAAATAAAAACCGTCTAATCAGTTCACAGGTCTATGGGCCAAAGAACCAGTTTGACTGGGTGGTTCATAGACAGAAAGGATTGTTTATATGATTTGGACCGGACCGGACGGGTCATCAGCTCGCAGTCCAATTGGTTGAATTAGACGATTCAATCGAATTTTCTAAACCTTGATGTTTAGTTGGATGAATTTCTAATATAATAAAAAATTATATACTGTATATGAAATTTATTATTTTGTTTATTTACAATGTATTTAGAAGTTATTTAATATGGACGAATTTTAAATATATTGTTTTGTATAAGGTAGTTTTCGTCGTCATTGACTGTCACCCATTATCATTGATCGTTGCCCTTGGCCATCTTCATCAATCACCACTTCAGCCCATCGTTGCTGACGAAACCCACTGACTCACACCTCCCGCCGGTCATCCATTACTCGTTCTTATCAATTAGGGGGCACAACGTATTCAACCACCCCCAACATCGATCACTTAAAGTTGGCTGGCTAGCCCCCACCACCATTTTCCACAATCACTTATTAGCTCACATCCATTGTTGTTGTCCTCCACCATCTGTCGACCATTGATCGTAGTCACTGACAACTATCATTGCCTATTAGCGCCATATTTTACGTTGATTTTAATTTTTCCAAACCTAATAAGAAAATTTGTAATTTTATATTTATTTTATATCAAACCAACAAACCATATAGTATTCCAAATACATTAAATCATATTTTTGAATTCAAAATATCATATTTACGCTACATTCCTTTTACAACAAACTAAATTGCTCCTAAAATCTATTGCGGGGTCATTTGATTTTTATGTTCAATGAACTTATGCCTGGAATAATTTTTTAATGAGATAAACTAAATATCAAATCTATTTTGACTTGAGCATAGACATGCCAAATTAAAGTACTACAACATAGACATGCCAAATTAGAGTACTACGAGTATAATTGGTAGTTAAAGGACCATGAGTATAATTGGTAATTTCATTACATTTTATGAAGGTGCAAACAATCTTAAAAAGGTTTGTGCTCCATCATTGAATAATGGTAAAATATTTAAATACTTAAAAAAATTATTTTGTTGAAAGGCTTCACCATAGACAATCTAATTATATTGTGAGATTTTTTGAAAATAAAATTGATAAAATAATTCAACAAAGCTTATTATCAACATCATATTTGATGCACATCATTTTCAATAAGTCGATTTATATATCATCAGTATTATCATCGATGCACATCATTGCTAACAAGTTTAATGGAACTATCAGTGTTAATATTGATGTGCATCAATGCCAAAAAATGTAAATGATTGTCATAGACAACAATTTTGATGCCAACTTTCCCAATATTGCTCAAGGATTCCACCATACCAATATGAATGCATAAAATCATCCATAAGACCAACACTTGCTATCAACATTAATCTTGTCGCTTGCTCTTACCAGAAAGATCGATGCACTCCATTACCACCAAACATAACGTACTTGGTCACCAAACAAAGCTATCATCCATTTGCAACAACCCAAACATTTTCCACCACTATACACAAAAAAACTAATGTTTGCTATAAAATTTACTCTCAATGCCCTCCATCTCCAACAAGATTATTGCCTATCATTAACATAAAATGTTGATACCTTAAGCATCTAACATAAATATTATGGCGTAAATTTGACTCATGGCATCTGACGGCCTCTTGTCTCTTATCTATAAAAAATGAACATATAAATCATCAACGATATCTTCAAGATAGCATCAACGCCTATAAAAGCCATTCACCATAGTTCAAATTTATATCTAATTAATATCTTTGCCAATTGAGATCCAGGGTATAATTGATAACCTGCACTAAAGACAAGTGAAATTATTTGGAACATTTACATAAATTATACCCAATTTTTATGCATTTACATATCTAACACCTAGAATTTGATTTATATATTTATTTCACCAAAAGTTTTTGATATCACATAAAACATATATCTATTTTAACTTTTAAAAAGTAAAGTACATCACTCAAGGCATAGGTAAAGTGGCATATATATAAAAATTGAAGTTTAAGCATTAGATATGTTAATACATAAGAGTTGAGTGGTATTCATGTAAATTTTTCAATTATTTTAGGGGGACTAAGTCATGTGATTTATTTTCTTTTTTATATTTTTATGTTAAAAAGATTATCTATTACTGTACAATAAAAAATGACTTGCACAAATCTTGAGCCATTATGACGATCTATGTTAAAAAAACTTAGTATTCTTAAAGCAGACTGGGTGAAGAAACACCAACCAACCGACGATTAGCCGATAGAAAGGTTGACGATCGACCAAAGAGCCACCCAGGCTGGCAAAAAACAAACAATCTCCTCAACAACTGAATAAAGGATCTATGCCCTCAACTGTCTCATAAGCATTAAAGCGGGGCTCTCTTAACGCTTCCTACAAAGATCGCCAAGAAAATAATAAGCCGACCGACCACGCTATGGCTGACCGACCATCACTCTCAAAACTGATTGACTTTACAAGGCGAAGACAGTCCAAGACTCAAACAAAATAGATGGCCGACACCAGCATGGTCGACCGGCTCAAGGATTTGCTTATTGGAAGGCCAAATACATTAAAAGATGCCAAAATCAGTTATAAATACAAAAAGACACAACAAAAGACTATAATATATTGTAACATTTTATTAAAGCAGGGACAAATATATAATTTTTCACTTTGTAACCTCATATCCTCTATAAATAGTGCTCAAATGTATGTAAAAAGGACTTTTGGCTCTTCTCTTTAGATCCATACTTTGTAAGGAGATATCTCTCCTCTTCTCTTTTGCAACCCTTCAATTATAAGATATAAAATGGATCAGAGAGCCCAAGAATACCCTAGTTTGCCCCTACTGAGCAAGTCTGAGTGTTTTCTTTTTCTTATTTATCTCTCTACTCCTCTTTCTTGATTCATAATGCTTTGAT
>NEWO01000148.1:0-14130 GCA_003013225.1 Phalaenopsis aphrodite | reverse complement strand
ATCAAGAACAACATTTATCATAAAGAATATCAGAAATTAGATGATTTGAACAAAAACATGAACACGGATTTGGACAATAAAAAAGAACAATTGCTTTGGACAATCCATTGAATAACTAATATGAATAATAACGAGGACAATCACATGAGAAATAATGATTTGAATATTAACAAGAACACAAATATGAATAATTATGAGAGCAGCAAATTGAACAAGTAATTACGAAATAAAATAACAAATTGGATTTCTTAGTAAAATTCGGACATAGATGAAAAATTGGACATAAGAAAAAAAAGAAAATAACTAATCTCATCAATTACCCAACAAAAAAAAGAAACATCCAACAAGAACAAAAAAACCCAACAAGAAAATTATGTGTTCAAGATCCGTGAATCTCTGATGTCAAACTAATGTGCATATATGCAATACATGATCGTGGGGATTGATGTTTTTATTAGAAAATCAGATGTGCATGCCAAAACTGAAAAGAATTGATTGAAATTTTTATGTGATGTAAGAAACCAAACAATAAAACCATCCCATGGCTGGAACAAACCGAATTATAGGTAGAACCTGCGGTAAAATGGATGGATGGAGGTAAAACTTGACCCAATGCTCAACGCAAACAAGAACGTTGGTATAAGACCACAATACAATGGAAGACGCCACAAATGGGGTGGAAATCCTCTTGATAAGTCGAGAAAGAAGTCCTTAGGCGTGGCCTAGAATTTCGTTAGAATCCTAAGGAAACCGTGGGAGACAACCCAAATGCAAGTTTTTTTTTTGGCAAGAATGAGAAGTCCCCTTCTCATTTAACATAAGGCCTATATATAGGTTAATGCTTACAAGAAAACAAAAGAGAAGATAAAATATCTTCTAAAATAAATGAAAACTACATCAAGTTGACATGCAAGCCATTATTAAACCATAATAAAAATACAAAATATCCAGCCATAATAATTTGACTCCTTTATCCGTGGGCTTGGAATAAGTTGATAAATCTTTGTGGCTCTTTCTCCTTAGATCCTCATAAATTGGCTTGAGTCCAAGCCTCATGGACTAATCCATTAAGAGCTTCTTTCACCTTCTTTATACGACATCTAGTAATTGGCCCACATGAAACATAAATTAAATCTTCTCTTGAAGTCGTGTCAGGTTACCCTAGTGAAGTGATGGAAACGACACGATTCACCTAAGTTTTGACAAAAGGTGTGTGCCGACCGAAGAGACAAGTCTGATCGAAACAAAAGGAGATAGATGTTGTAAGACTTGTGTTGAGCCATAAAAAATTAAAAAATTACGAACATTTATTCATATGGGTCTGAGTCATCAATCGAACACACACTCATCACCAATCAATTACCACAAAGAAATGTTGAAAGGTAAAATAGTCAAAGGTATGAAATGTCTGAATGGTCTCATTCTCATTTCAAGATTAATGAAATGTGCAAAATTCCCATGTTTACAAAAGAGTTTATCTATATAAATTTTACAAAAAAATTTTCCTAAAAAAAGAAAAAAATTTTATGTATCGAGGAGCTGACTAAAAGATCCTCTTTCAATTTTAGCATTTGAGTCATTCCCAGATGACCCCTCAAAACTGGTGTAGAAAGCATCTAATTCCTTTAAGTTACCATACTTTGGATTGATCAAGCCTGACTGACTGATTCAATCAATTGTTTTGATGTTTTTGATCCAGAGGTGTCTGCCTATAATCTTCTCTTGCCTCTAGTTAGATGGAAATGTCTAAAAACAATCTTCCTCGACATTCATCATCTACATCATGACATTCAGCTCATGATTTTCTTGTTCAGTGATCAACAAAAGATCTGGGTTGGTAGAGAGCTCCTCCTTAGTCGTTGCTAACCTTTTCATTGCTACCATGGTCTATTTTTCTGCCTTCTTTTACAAGCCTGACTGAAGTCGTTGCTCTTTCTAAAACGACACCTCCTTCATTTTGATCCTAGAGCCATTAAATGAAGGTGGGAGGCCCCCTATGCCTTCATATGATACCAATAGACCTCAAGCTTCTGGAGAAGCGTGCAACCAGGTAACCATTGAAAAAGTAGAAGGATAGATTTTAGTAGCTGATGAGTTTTCATACCAATCCCCCAATCAATCGATGGTTGTGAACCGATCGTCTCAAGAGTTTCAAATTTTTATCTATAGACCCTCAGAGGGAACCCAGGGAACCTTTCCTCTTATTTTGGTAAGATAGAGGGGGTGGAGGAGTCAACTTCATGACTGACTCCTAACTCAGGGTGCTAAACTCTCTTCATAGATCGCACTTCTGGATGGATTTCATATTCAATCTCCATGGGAGTTGCAAGCTAACTAACCTTGCTCCTAACATACAGGTTGATAAACGAAGCATCTTAGTGGTGTGCAGCTGACCGTGCTATCTTATTATCAAAAGATTCCTCTTCTTTAGTGCCCTCCTGCGTGTGACCAGATGACCCCCCAATTTCTTGCTGACCAGAAGGAGTTGAATCTAACAGACATGTATGTTAGTTCATAAATAAAAATATGTTGAACAACTACTGTTGAATGCTTCTAATAGTAATTGTTAGTTCATGAGTCAAAATTTGTTGAACAACTATTGTTGTTGCATAAATGGAAAAAAATTCTCACCTACTAAGCTGACTACTCCGCCTTAAGCCTCAGCTGTCGTAACTCTAGCTGTCATTGCTTCTTGCCTAGAGGCTTCTCTTGCCTTAGCCTTAGCCTTAGTCTTGGACTTTGTCTTGTCCTTCTTTAAAGCTGTTCAAGAAGCTACCTCTTTTCCCCTCTTAGCTTCATCATCATCAAATGCAGTCACAACTTTGCTATCATTCGACTAAAAAACCCCTAGAAAGAAGACTCAGTTTACGTTCACTGATTCAATAAACTAGATAAATGAGAATAGTTTACCCTCAATGTCAATCCCCTCAATTCGGCTGTAATGACATTGCTGGTCTAAACAGTCCTTACACCCCAGCTCTTAGAGGATGAGGCAATGAAAAATTTATACTTTCTTGTCTAGAGGATTGAAGTCAAACAATTTTTTTTTAATTGGACATATCCATATAACTCCACATAAAAGGAGAAAATGTGGCTGAATAGATAGGTCAACCATGGGATTCCCTTTCATTGGCAGAAAATGATGTATGTCATTATTGCAATAATGGAATTTGGCTTGATTTGTGCTGGAATAACCTATTATCAGTTGAAGATGGTCCAACGTTCATTAAATAAGGACACTCACTTCCACAAATCAATTAAAGTAAATCAATAAATTATCTCCTTGATTTTTGTCCTCTCATCCTGGCTGACGACTTTCTGCTTGATGATTAGGTCAAAGATAAAGGCTTCTGCCATGAAAATAACTTTAGATGGAGACAATATATAGCGCTTGGGTGTAGCCACCAGAACAAAGGTCAGGGGAGTTCACTTGAGAAGAACAAGCAGGTAACACTAAATTGAACGAAAGATTTTAAGTGACAATATAAGGGAAGAAAAGACAGAAGGAGCATTAATGGGGCCCTTAACCCTTAATTATAGAAATCTAACAGAAGTGGAAATATTACACGAGAATTTCGAGAGAAAACATCACGCCGACATGAAAATTGAGATAGCAAAAAAATAAAATATTTTATTTATTAAAAAATATAATTACAATCAAACCCTAGTCCAATAAAAGATACTTTACAAATTGGTCATCGACCACCTGTGTTAGGACTAAACCTATTCTAATTAGCCTATACAATAATTGAACTCAAAATGAACCCTTTGCATAAACACATCTTTCTGTAGCTCTACAAGCTCTCTGCAAAGATTAACTACCTTACGCCTCATTTCCTCCAACACCACACGAAGATCGTCATCCCATCGAGTTAAAGCAGACTCCACTTTTCTTCTAAATGATGACTCAAGTTTATTGGGGACATGAAGCATCCCTTAAAATTCTCCTCCAAGCCTCCACAGGATCAACCATGCGTTCGACTATGTTCTCCTTGCTATTAGTTAGCACCAAGAGAACGAGGTTCACCAGTAAGGTCAGATTTTAGCTTCAACCACTGACCGGTAATCCATAAACACGAGGATCCTCATCTAAAAGAAGCAAAATTCAAATGAGTGAATGAAAATAAGGTACAAAAAGGAAAAAAAATTGAAGAGAATTACGTACCTAGAATTCATTTCACTTCAGCCTAGATAGTTCCACTCACATCAAAAGAAAAAAAGTCAACAATCGACTACTTTTCACTGATCGATGTGTCACTTCCACCGACTCCTTGTACACTAATCGGCCGAGAAATGTTAGCGACTGCCAGATGGGCCTGAACTTTAGTAGAAGTCTTTGTTGATGGAGCAACTACTTAACCACCATGTTCTTTCCTACTGTTAGGTTGAACCATCACTAGAATCCCTTGAATTGAGCAAACAAATCCTCTATCTCTACTCACTTAGCTGGTTTCAGTTTCTTTGCCAACCTCTTTTCTTTTGCTCACCCTTAGGCGAGCATTGTCTTATACCAAGGGCAACCATATTTTTTGCCTGGTTTGCAGGTTTTAATGTCGAATCAAGCCCTTTCTCTATCATAAAATATCAAAAATTAAGTAGATGCAAAGAAGAACATATTCAAGATGATAAGAACTGCCCCCTATGCCCTATATATAAATGTTACGAGCACAAAAATCATTAGAGTTTGCTTATTGCATTAAATTATGACTATTAAGATTTGATTTATTACATTTAAAAATTTTTTTGCCTTTATCATAACGTTGCTATAAAGAAGTAAGAAAATTGGGGATATTAATATGATACCCAAAAATGATCTTCAAGAATATCAAGACAATATGACAGTCCGATAATAAAACCTAAGTATTCATAAATTCGGCTGGCTGAAGAATTCCTAGTTGAACAAAAGGCTCATGACCGACCAAAGAACTAGCCTCCGAGACCAACAAAAAATAGACAATCTCCCCAATGACCAAATAAAGGTACAATAACCCTAGCAATTTTACAAGCATTAAAGTGAGACTCTCTCAACACTTCTTCTAAAGATCACCAATAAATAAATAAGCATATCGACCACACTAAGGCCGATCACCTACTACTCTCAAAGCTGATCGACTTTCCAAGGCGAAGATTGACATCCATACAAAATAAACGGCTAACACTAACATGGTTGATAGACTCATGGAATTGCCAATCAGATGGTCCATATACACTAAAAGACGCCAATATTAGTTACAAATTTGAAAAGACGTGGCAAAGGTCTATAATGTAACCCCCTATTAAAGCAATGGTAAATATCTAATTTTTCACTTTGTGCCCTTTATCTTCTATAAAAAAGGATCTAATGCATGTAAAAATGGGTTTTTGGCTTTTCTCTCTACACCTATACTTTGTAAGAAGATCTCTCTAATTTTTTTTTTTTTTCTGTTACCCTTTAATTACATGATATAAAATGGGTCACAGAGCCTGAAAATACCACAGTTCACCCTCAACATAAAAATTTTGTGTGCTCTTGAACCTCTTTCTCCTTTTACTTTCTCTCTAGGTTCCTACCACTCATATTCTTGGGCCCATATGAGATAAATTTGGATTTAACACCTTTAATTTAAATATTTTTTACCCAAAAAATTTTAAATTATCTCCATGCAATTTGAATTTATGTACAACGAATCCGTCGTGTGCTTTGGCTGCCTTATCTTTATATATTTGAGCGGACAGCAAGAATAAGCCCCTCAGATCACACTGTTTTCAAAGCTTAAAGCACACCACGTCCTTTTCATAAAAAAATAATACATGCTCAAAAGAAAAAAATCACTCCAAGGGGTCATCGGCCACCATTTGTCTTCAATGATTTGCTAAAATAATCAAACAATTCCGATGATCGATGCCATAACTCTCAGCAGGAACTTTTTAAAATTATTCATGCACAGCTAATTAATATGTACAAAACATTGAAGATAACAAAAGAAACAAAATAGTTTTTTTTTTTTTTCCTCACTTTTACCATCGACTACATCAGTTAGCAAGAACCAACTGGCTAATAAAAAAAATTGTGATAATATCAATTTTAATTATTTTCTGAAGGATATTAATAGGGCGGCACATTAATTTATTCCCACTTTTTCTCAACAACGAAACTCAGTATTCTTCTTTGTCATATCAAATTTTACTCTCGCATTGTTCACGATGAAGTATAATTGATGTTTTAATTATATTAAAATAAAGGAAGATTTACACGCATACCACACAATTCTAGCATATCTAATACCAAAAGTCTTAGTTATACATACATGCCACCTTAACGATGCATGAGAAGGTGAATTTGACATTTTAAAATATTGCAGTAAAAATATTAATGAAAAGATTGATAAATGGGTAATAGAAAATTACCTAGTTATATATAATTATAATTTCAAAAGAGAAGTCGTCTTAGGATTTTTAGAAAATGATCTTACTGGAATAAAAAAATGGTTCTTAGGATTAAGAGATGATAAAAAATAAACTATTAGAGCAACTTGTCTACTAGAAAGAACTACTAGTAATCTTAGAAAATGGCCAGTTAATTATGGTAACTTCATAAAAAAATGAATTTTTAGGATGTAAAATTAAATATACCACTGATGCTGAGAAAAGAAAAAGTCAATCTGATATAACAAAACAAAAATTAATGGCCCTAAAAATTTGTAATATTTGTTACTTAAACGAATATAGTTGCGAATATAAAAAAATATTTTTATGATATCTTAGCTGACAAAAGACAATTATATTTAGATATGTATTTTTACAAGTTACCAAAACCTTACAAAATTATATGGAATCAAGAATTTACAACAAAACATGAAAATGATATATCTCTAGGAAGTCGAATTCATTTTGCTTCAAAAAAACTTGCTGAAGCAAGTCAGCATATAGAATTACACAAACAAAATAAACAATATAAACAATTATTCTGTTGTGAGAAAACTAATTTCCCCCAACAGTGGGGATGTTCCCTCTCTCATAGCAAATGTAACTGTTATGTAAAGAATAAAAAGAAAAAATTATTTAAGAAAATACAAAAGAAACAATTCAATCTAAATAAAAGAACTTTTTTTAAAAAAATTAATAAAAATAATAATAACAAAATAAGAAGTTGGATTTGCAAACAAGATGGACATGACACTAATAAGTGCCCCCAAAAAAGTAAAATAAGTCATATAAAATCACTAGCTATTATTGAAGAAAATAATCTATAACCTATCTTCGATTTTTCTGATATTGAAAGTGAAGAAGAAATACATCAATTATCAGAAACTGGAGATAATTTAATAAATATAAGTTATTCTGATTAAAAAAATAAAAGATTATTTATATTTTGAATAATGGAAGAAAGCTCTGAAACTGATGTAATTAATGACAACTCAGTAAAATATGAAAGACATATTACACTTTCTAAAGAAGCATATAATAAAATAAGAAAAAGAAAATTATCTCTAGGAACAAAAGATTGTTTTGATATATCTATATTCTTATAGAAGAGATATATACATTATAACATTAGATAAGAAGAACATCCATTATTTCCGTATATGTCCCTGAAGGAGATTTTGTTTTTAGTTATTTCTTTTATTATCATATTGTTTTTCTTGGTTCTTTACTTTTTTCTGACTTGTTTTTGGCCTGGATTTATTTCATATTTAACACAATCTTTTTCTCCTTTTATTTAAATTGTGATTGGTTGGTCTAGTGGAGCCATGATTGGAGCTCTTGGTTTAAAGGAATTGTTCTTTTTTTATTATTTTATTTACTTCTACTTGTTAGTTTGGCTCATTTTTGAGCTATTTTTTTGCTGGTTTGATAGAGTCAATATTGGATTCATTATTTGTGCATGATTCATTTTTAATTTATTCAACTTTTTTTATTTATTTAAAAGATATCAGTACTTGATTTTTCTCTTAAGTTCGAATTGGTCGAGCTAGGCTAATTTCCCACAATATATTAAAATTTTAATATCTATATTCATTATACTACGAATGAAAGTTTAATATGTATGTAGGTAAGTTCTGATCTCATTTGACATTTATCTCCAATATCTCATATGTATAATTTTTTTTTTATTTTCTATTTTTCTTTGTTATTTGTTAATTTTCTTCTTCTTTCTCTTATTTTGTTTTTTTTTGTTTGTAGGTGGAAGATCAGTTTGACTTTGTTCAGAAGACCTTCTGTGGTGATCTTTGGATTGTATGTAGCTTGTCTTTGGAGTGGTTATGCTCTAGTGGATCTTTACTCTAGGGCACTCTTTTCTATTTTTCTTAGTTTGTTATTTTTTATTTTCTCTTAGTTTAGCTATTGACATAACTACAGTTGGGATGCTGATATCTTAACTAACATGATTAATGTTATTGATGCTTACATTATTCCTAATATTCCTATTTCACATGGGAAAGATAAAGTCAAAGTTGAAGGCAAATTTGGCGATTCATATACTAAAGTTTATTCTAGTTCTTTCACCTTTGATTATGGTCTGGATTTAAATTGGGTCTGAAAATGGTGGATTAAAACTTCCTTCTCTTTCTTTTTTTGGAAAGTTATGCATTACTTATTACATATTGATTACATCTTAAAACTTAAAAGTTTGAGAATTGCCTCTTGTTGTCTTCTTTGTAAACTACACGAGGAAGATTTGGAGCATATCCTTAAATCTTGCAATTTTGCAACTGTTATCTAGAATTATGCATACAACTTCTTTAGCCGAAGAAACGAAAGGGATTATGTCATTCAATTGCGGATAATATTGTAGATTGGAAAAGTTTGGAAGAATTTATGCTACAGTCCCTAATATTATTTTCTAGTTCATTTTGTGGGCTAGAAATGATGTGAAACATAATAATAAGTTAGTTGTTCCATCTACCACTTTCATTGTAACTTTTAATACGATTACTAGCTAATTTTATAAGTGTTTTAAATTTGGAAAGTTTGAAAAGGCTAGCAATTTGGCGCTTAAATTGTTCAGGAAGTTTAATATGTCCGTTCCTTTGTCTCAATATTTGAAAGCATCTTTGGTTGTTTGGAATACACCTATGAAAGGTTTTATTAAGGTAAATATGGATGAAAGATGTAAACTTGATTTAGCTGGTGTGGGTGATGTCTGTAGAAACTATAAATGTATTTGTTTTGTTTGGTTTGCTGCTCCTGTGATTCCTTACTCTCTTCTGGTTATGGAAGCTGAGGCCATTGTTAATGCTTTGATTATTTCTATTAAGTGCAATTGGAAGCTTGTACAAGTTGTAATTAATTCTCTTATGATGTGAAAATATTGCTCCTTACAGTTGGATTATCATTGGAATTTTTTTTTTCATATGAGAAAATTTTTTCCTATTATTTCTTCCATACGGGTATTGTGGTCTTATGTTACTAGGGAAGGTAACATACCAGCTAATTTGACAGCTAAAATTGGAGCTTCTGGAATATCTTGATGAGTACCATTATGCCTAGAGATCTTAATTTTCTTGTTTATGGTGATATCCTAAATGCTCCTAATATTAGAATCTAATGATCTTTAATTGTTTGTTGAGTTGAGTTGTAATTGTGATTGTTGTTCGTTTGGTGGTTCTTAGGTTTTATATTATTTGGGTTGAGCTGTAATTGATGTACTTCTTATTTTATTTGGGTTAACAGTTGTCTTCCAAAAAGATTCTACAGAAAAAAAAATGTTGGTCATCTTATTTCTTTATTTTTCATTTTGTTATGTTGTGTTATATAGGTATTTCATATATATATATATATATTATAATAATAATAATAATAATAATAATAATAATAATAATAATAATAATAATAAACTTAGGTGTTAGTTTCATTTTTCTTAAACAAAAAACATTATCCCGTTAATTAATTTTAGAGACTTGGCCTCGTTCCAAGAAAATAAAAAAAAAATAACGCTTATCCTGTCCAAAAGTTGACTAGAATACTCAATATACCGACACGTGCAACACCATCGGTCAAAAATATTATCTCGCACATGCCTCATGCTAATTGAATAATCAGTATACGTGACTCATACCAGTAGACAACTCTTTTAAGTTCTGGACAATGACCAGGCCCGCATAAAAGAAATACCCAGCGGTAAAAAAAGTGTATCGCTGAGAGTGGGGGGCCGTTGAATGAAATAAATATCCCCAAAGAAATCAAATTAATCAAATTTGACTCTCATTTAATGATAAATTAATCAAATTAATCTCGAGTGTTCAGGCTGAATTCTAATTAAAATGAAAAAAAAAACACTAAGCAATGTGCTAATATTTTTAATTTAACGAACACTTTTCAACTTAGGTTCTGTTTGGGGCAACTTGAGCTTATTCAACTTATCTAGATAAGTAGCTTATCCAGATAATCTGTTGATAAGTAGCTTATCCTGATAAACTGGCTAGCTGTTTGGTTTGTTAATTCCTAAAACAACTGATTTTGAATAAATGACCATTCCACCATTGTTCTGGATAAGCTGAGCTGTTTGGTTTGTGCGTTTGAAAAACAACTTATTTACATGTTTTTGATAGATAAAAGACCGTTTACACATTATAAATTTTAATATTGATTTTTTTATAAAATTATGTGTAACATAAATTGTGATAAAATAATTTACATTTTACACTAATTTTAAAATAAATTAAACTAAATTTTAGAAAAAAATAAACACAAACAGAAGAAAATTTGTAGGAGTTGAAGAAACTGAAGTGAAGAACTTTTTATAACCCTTACTTTATTAGACAAATTAACACAAATTACGGACACATATATATAGATTTGCTACATGACAAATTTGTAATTTCACAACAGTATATATTTTTGATTCTGACTTCATCTAAAATAGAGTTCAAGATACCAAATTAAAACCAAAATGTATGTTGAAACTACAATTAGTAATAGAATTATTACATTCAATGTAAAATGCAAAAGTGAAATCTCCTGATAACCGTTGCTCGGTTGGTGCACGATCGAACCCCGAGCAACATTATGAGGTTGGGAAACACTCGAACCACAAGTGATTATCTCCGATTAAAGAAAATCTACTTACCAAAGTTTGGAGGTAATGGTTGCCAACAACAAAGTCCTGTGGTCATCCAAGCTGCTCCACATTTATCTTAATAAAATCAGTGGACATAAAAAAGTAAGAAAAAAGAGTAAATAGAAGCTAAATTCATAGCAACTAAATATCTCAACTTCAGTGGTTAACTACAATCATTCCTACTGGCCAAAACACCCTGAATCCACTCTTCTCAAGCAGCTGGGTTATAACATCACAGCTTCTCATTTTAAAATTTCTTCCATACGAAGGAACTGTGAAAACCAAGATTTTCTCGCATCAAAGCCACCAAAATCATCACTATACTGATAACACAAAAATAATTAAAGGGGCAATTACATCTTTGTTGACCTCACTTTTGGTTGAGGTTTAGTTTTTCCTCTTTAGTAGCCAAAGGTCTAGCCATAGGACTTCCCTATTGACTATTCTTAGAAAACCAGACATGAAACCCTCACAATTAGAAATTATACACTCGTCTTTACTCAACATATTGGTCCTAACCTCTAGCACTTAGTAGGTGGGGTCATTTAGGGGGAGCTCAAGGAGAGTCACCCTTAGGACTGCTGGACCTTAGGGTTGACCATGGGTGTTGGTCTAGGGCTAAGGCAATCACTTGCACTCACAATCACTCACTACCCTAAACCCATAATTTCTGTGCTCTGGTCCCTTGATACTTTTGGGAGACTCCTGTAGGTGGTCCCCTAAACCCATTAGCCCTGGGCTAGCGTTTAGCTAAAACCACTACATAGAGGAACCAAAATGGGGTTTCCATTGGTTCATGGTTTATTGATGGTGGTTGGCACTCCAACTCTACCAAGACACCCAACTTAGCCTTTTGCCCCTAAATTTCCCCAAATTATCTAGATACCTTTAAACCCCAAATTTGGCCAATATTTCCAAATCTACCCAAAATACCCAACTTGGTTAAAAAATCATTTCAAACACCTTGAAAACACCCAAACTACCCAAAATCATCAAAATTGGCCAAATTACCAAAATATCCCTCCTTACCCCAAAATGCCAAAAATTCCAAAAAATTCAAAAATTTCTCAAAACCCCCCAAATATTCTCAATTTCATTTTTCTCAACTATCACATGACCCAATTTGGACAATTTGACCATCTTTAACCAAAACCCCCAAATTGCCCTTTAAAGGCCCATATTTTCTCCAAATTACCTTAAATGTCTATTCAATTGGTCTCAATTCACACCAATTTTGTTTATAAACTCAAATTCACCCTTGATGTGATCAATATAGACCAAATCCAAGCTCAATTGGTCCACGATTTGAACCAAATTTTGAGCCAAACCAAAAACTCAATTTTAGCATTATGACTTGGTTCCACCAAATTGAACTCATAGTCCACTCAATTGGACACCATTTGTGTTAAAAAACCTTTATAACATCTAAATACATCAAACTTGGCCTTCAATTGGCCTTTTTAGGCCTCAATTTCATTTGATTTCAACCTAAGTCCAAAAGCCCCAAATTGACCCCAAATTGACCATGTCTCAAATGTCACTAAATTGATGGCCTTAGCCCCAAAATTTCCACTCTATCTCTTCATGAAAAATTTTCACAACCCGACCTTTGATCATGTGGACCATTCAATTTGGACTTAGCCCAAGGATAGCCTAACCTAGACCTATGTCAAATCCAATATGCCCAAATTGGCCAAATTTCAAAAATACCTCAAATTGACCTACCAATTGAACTCAAAATCACTTCAACCCTTCACCAAAAATCTTCATAACAATCATATACACAATTTTGATCAATAAATTTGGTCAATTGACATAGATAGCCTAGCCCAAACCCAAGCTTTCATCACTTGAACCCACATTGAACCCATGCTTTAAAGATGGCATAACTACTCCAAAGTCTCCAAATTAATGATTCCACAGCAATTATGTGAACCCTAGTGACTAGCATAAACCTTTTAAAACCACCTAAACTAAGACATGGATGAAAGGTCCCCTAAATTAAGGGATTGCATGCCATATTTGCTTAAGCTTAGGATATTTTTGCCAAAATAAAGCCTAAACACATTAAGTTCCTTTGATAGATTCCCCTGGATGCCCTAACCACCTAGCCACCTTCCCCAGCCATGGCCGACCAGCCTAGTCTCCAGAGAAACTCAAAACTGAGAGCCACCCCCTTGGAAATTCACCCAAATCAAACCTAGAGGCCAGCTCAGTCAAATTAAATTGTAGAGCTCCTTTCCCCTCCACCTAAGCAACACAATCCACCCCTTAATTGGCCATGAAAGCCACCCCTTAGCCTTTTTTATAAAAAAGCACCTCCCACGGCCATGAGAAGGAGTGCTGAATATTTCTTAGAGAGACTTTTCCAATTTGACCACAGAGCTTCTGTAAGATCCCCTCAGTGCATTCCAACTGTTTTCCCTCACCAATTTTCACTGCCGGAGTTCAATTTTGAGCTCAAAATCTTGCTGAAAATTAGGACGGAGCCCAATACACCTCCACAATCCACCAAACTCAAATTAACTTCAACCACACCTTCACAACAGTGAATGAAGCTTAAGGCCTATCAAATCCCCCTCTCACAAGGCCTTTACCATAGCTCTAGACCAACACCCAAATCCTGCCGTGATCGAAATCATACCAAGGCCTTACACCAAGACCAGAGACTCAATCCCTTATTTATTTGGATCATGAGGAACGTGTTAAGACCTTTGATTGAAGCTTCACTTCTTAGAGCAAAGGTATAAAACTTCTCTTCCTCCCGAGCCTATTTGAACTCTCCATTTGTTTTGAGTTGATTTCAAGGAATAATAACATTATGGATGTGATCGTCTAATCTAGGCTAGCATTTTAAAAAAAAATTCATCTAATTTGGATAAGAAATGAGAGAAATCTTAAGGCTAGAAGATGGACGGTTCTCGGGCTAGTCTATCGGGGACGATGACTGGGAGCCGTTCGATCGTGCGTGGATCAAAAAGACGTTTGAGATCAGTCTAGATAGTGCTTCAGAACATAAACCGTGGGCCGAGTCAGCATTGAGGTGGATGGCGGAGTCGAATAGGAGTGTGCCGCATGGAGCTTCGGAG
>NEWO01000147.1:1370169-1383570 GCA_003013225.1 Phalaenopsis aphrodite | reverse complement strand
AGATTGGCAGAAAAATTTAATATTATTCATCAAATCTCTACTGCCTATCATCCTCAAACCAGTGGGTTAGCTGAAGTTTCTAATAGAGAGATTAAACAAATACTTGAAAAGACTGTAAACCCTAGTATAATAGATTGGTCCACTAGATTGGATACCACATTATGGGCTTACATAACTGCTTATAAAACTTCTATTGGAATGACTCCTTACTGACTGATTTTTGGAAAGACTTGTCACTTACCAGTATAATTGGAGCATAAAGCATATTGGGCGATTAAAGAATTCAATTATAATTTGAAAGATGCTGGTAAGAAAAGATTGTTACAATTAAATGAATTGGAAGAATTAAGAAATGAGTCTTATGATAACGACAGAATTTATAAGAAAAAATTAAAGTTATGGCATGATCGGAAGATTAACAAAAAGAACTTTGAACCAGGATAAGAAGTTTTGCTTTACAACACTCGGTTGAAGTTATTTCCTGGGAAATTGAAGTTTCGTTGGTTAGGACCCTTTACTGTGACTCAATTTTATACTTACAGAGCTATTGAGATTAAAGATCAAAAGATGAGAAATAGATTTATAGTAAATGGACACAAATTAAAACTATATTATGAAAGTAAAATACCAAATTTTTAAGAGGTTGTAATGATCAGCCAACATTAATGACACCTCAATAAGTCGGGCTGACGATGTTAAACCAAGCGCTCTATGGGAGGCAACCCATATTTATCTTTACTTTTATCGCGCTTATAGTAGTTTTTATTTGAAACTATTGTTAGTTTGTTGTATTATTAAGCTCTACTACTCTTATTTACCCTTGAAACATCATAAAAATTGGATCCATGAAGAAAAATTGGAATGCATTCGGACCAGAGCGAAACTGTGCAAATTTTGCCTTAGGTGCCGACGACGCCATCAACACCACCGACGGCAAGTTTTTCCCGAGAGTCCAGGCAAAATTGATACAAAGACTCGCCAACGGCACCCTCGACCCCGCCGACGGTGAGACCGGACAATTGGCGATTGCTTGGGTTCAAATGGCGGTTTTTGGGCAGGAATTTTCTTTTTAAACTCAAAAAATTGATTTCTAGTTCATATTTTCCCTCCAAAAATGAAGTGAAAGTCCAACAATTTCATTCCTATGGCGTCCAATTCCTCTGATAATCCCAGAATGCGAGTTTTTAATCGGCGAAACTTTATTAGTGCGGAAGCGCAACGAATCTTCAACAAGTTACTGACGAAGAAAAGATTAATTAAGGAATGAGGATTCGTAAATCGCNGAAACCCTAAACCCTAAACCCTAAACCCTAAACCGTAAACCCTAAACCTTAAACCCTGAAACCCTAAACCCTGAAACTTTAAACCCTGAATCCCTAAACTTCTGATCAATTCATGCCTTTTAAAGAAGGTGGTGGTGCAGTTCGAGATGAGAGATTGCAACGCGAGCAAGTATCTAATGGAAGCAAAGTTGCAGCTCGAAAAGGATGAGGAAGGAATCTCTGTGAATCCCACCTAATATAGGCGTGCCATCTGGTGTCTCAGGCCCTTGACTCGTACTTGACCCAATATCTCATACGCAGTTGGCATTGTGAGTCGTTACATGGAGCAGCCTACCACTTTACACCAACAGGCGGTGAAGCATATTCTCCGTTACGTGAAGGGAACAATGAGCTACGAGATTCAGTACAAAAGAGGACAAGGAGCTGAAGAACTCTTAGGTTTTACTGACAGTGATCTAGCCGGTGATATAGACTGCAGGAAAAGCACAGGAGGGGATGGCGTTTTATCTCAAAGGGAATCTAATCACTTGGCAATCTCAGAAGCAGCGAACGGTTGCCCTATCATCCTGTGAGGCAGAGTTCATGGCAGGCATTGCGGCACATGCCAAGCAATGTGGCTGAGAAGTTTGTTGAGCGAGGTGACCGGAAGCGAGCCAAAATCGGTAACTCTCTATGTCGACAACAAATCTGCAATAGCATTGATAAAGAGCACGGTGTTTCATGAACGCAGCAAGCACATCGACACTCGCTTCCACTTTATTCGTGAGTGTGTCGAGAATCGACAGATCGTCGTGGAGTTCGTAAGCACCGGAGAGCAACGTGCGGGTATTCTCACCAAGGCTCTAGCAAGAGTCAAATTCGCAAAAATGAGAGAGCTGCTTGGCGCAAACAACTTCGAACCAAATCAAGCTTACGATGGAGATTGTGAGTCTAATCTTGAATTGGTCAAATAAATTTATTACACAATTAGTGGAATAAATATAGGCTTTATAATAGGCATAAATTGATTGCACAATTGGTGGAATAAATATAGGCTTTATAACAAGCATGAATTGATGGCACTTAATGCCTATGATTCTCTTTGTCTTTATTGTGTACGTTTTCCTTTAGCTACGTTAAGCATTGGTTAGTATAAATTGGGTGTTGTGTTGCAATGTGAAACACACACTCCAGACTTGTATTCTTCTTTCTTCAAAAATAATACAAAGAAAATTCTCTAAAGTCCAATCTCACTTTTCCTTCAATGTGTCATTCAGCGATCCATTAATTTGAAACCAACACCGACGGACGTGTGGCTTCACTGTTACCATCTAATCGTTGAAGAAAATCGTAATTTGAATCCTTACTAGTGTAATTATTTTTGTTTTAAGGAGATGGATAGATGCTTGCCGACAGCTCAACCATATAATTTGTCATTTAATTAAGTAAACGTGCCCCATGCGACTCATTCCCATTATTTAACTTACATAAGATAGCTAAAAAGAAGTGTATCAGGAGGGGTTATGAAAATAAAGCGTAAAATAATATTTAAGACAGCTAAATGTTTTATTCATGCTTATAAAATTTTGATTAACACTGAACGAGAAGAAAGAGATGTAAGAAAAAATTTAAATAATATAAAAAAATATTTAAATACTATATAAATGATGCAAAGATGACATAGAAATGCAAGTATATATAAAAAAACATAAATAATTCAATCGCGTTGGAATCCTGTAACTGCATTTAGACGGTGAGAATAAATTGAACAAGCTAATTAACATAAAGAAAAAGGTTGAAAATGTAAACAGAAGGTTAAAGCGCATAATCAATACCGAAAGTATACATGAATTTAATTTCATTTTCAGCAAATTCTTCCAACCAAGTTCATTTTCTGCGCATGCTATGTAAGGGTCTATTTGGGACATCTTTCTCTCTGATTTTATTTACTTTTCAGAACATCGCCACAGTTCAGTTTTGAGAGTTGTATTCTTACCGTCTTTTAGAAATTTTTGTGGTGGAAATTTGGTTTTTTTTTTTTTTTTGTTAACATGAATTGTTAAAATGTGGTGGCTACTAAAAAATTTTGATCTGATTTTTTGAAAATAAAATAAATTTAGAATAGCTACTGCGACTTTTAGAGAAACAGTTTCATCTGTAGCAGTTTTACTGTTGTTTGTTCAAACAGTTGTCCTATATTATTATCAGATAAGGTTCTTCTACTGGGAGAGAATAAAAAAATAAAAAGTTATGAAGCATGAATTGGGGAAGGTAGCGAGCATCTTATGTAAATAGGGCGGTGTACTGGACATGCTCTCAGGGTAGGATGTTTTGTCATTACAAAATCACTTCTTGTTATCAGCTGAATTACAGATTTTTTCAATCTATAATTTAGAAGCTGCAATATTTGTGACTGTTAACTTTAGTGGTTAATTAAATATAGAAATTGTTGTTTTGTAATTTAGCATCTGACATTTCGATTGTTATTTGACGATTGTTTACCAAACCACTTAAAATTTGTTGACTAGTGACTATAATTTCAGTCACTAAACTGTATAGTTACAATTTAAGTCGCTAATCAATAGTTAACAGTTGTTTACCATATTAATAAAAATAGTTGAATAATGATAAAAATTAATTGCATACGATAAACTATGCAGTCGCAATACCACTCACTAATTCATCGTGTTGAATCTGAATTTGTCCGGGAGACAAAACTGAGGAATAGAGCGTAAACAAGAAAAAGAGATATAGTGCACAACAATAAGTCTTTCGATTACCCTTTTATTGCAAAAATGACCCCCTTTTTTTATCGGCATAGGGGGTACCATGCGTACAATTACATATTTACCCATGCTTTTGATTAAGGGTGTTGTGAGGTATCTTAGGTATTTGCACATAAATAGGCTTATGGCTTGACTACCCTATCTCTCGGTCGTCGACGTCACTTAGCTATTGGCCTCTGAAAAATCCGATTAGAAGTACAAACGAGTCGAGTCAAGCTGGACTCATGCCAAACTCAAGCTCGGTTTGACGGACAAACCATGAGCTCGAGAGCACAAAATAAAAAACTCAATTTTTACAGGGGCTCGTTGAGGAAAGTATTGGTGGATGGAGGAGGAGGAGGCAACAGGAGCACACCGAAAAATACATTGAAATGACTAGTGGTGGGCTAATTCAACCAACTCGCGAGCAACAAAGTCGAGTCAGAATGAGCTTGAGCTCGTGGCTCGATAAGCTCAACTAGTGAGCTTTAACGAGTCAAGCTCGAATCTGCTTGGCTCATTTGCACCCCTAGACGAGACTCTGCTTAAGGTCGTGGGAGACTATCCTTCGGTTTCCTTCAGCGAACCTTAGACTCCTACGCGAATCTAAAAAAGATAACTCAATTTTCTCTCTCCTTTTGTATTTCTCCGGTGATATTTTTTTGTTAAGTTATGTTCTTGGGAATTTATAAAACTAACATGTATCAATATATATACTACATCCTAGAGCCATATGTGCCATACATTACACCTATACAGCAGAATAAATTAGAATTAAACTCAACTTTTATGAATTAAGCCTAGCATTACACTTTTGAACACAATATTGATCAACATATTGCTCTTAATAGATTGATTAATATATATTTTACATACTATATGTTGCATTCATAACAAACTAGGATAGTTTATCCAAGATTATTCTTATTTTAGGTGATGTAAATATTTTCAATAATTACATTAATCATCCCTATTATTATTATTATTATTATACTACAGAGCACTTTTATGCAATAGTATCCTATGAAATCTTATCTTCACTTCACTCATAGTTGATGACTTCTTGAGTTTATTCGTGCTCTTTGGCTAGTATTCCCTCCAATCCATTTATGATCTACTGGTCAGATCATTCTTATCTAAGTTTAGCCACGACCTTTTAGCCAACTGTTTGCTAGTTTAGTCATATTTTTCAATTGTACTCTATTTTAATTAAACATGCTTGCATCACTATATTTCTATCTAATTTGATCATATTTTTCCGCTTATTATACTAGCCATACTCACTTAACTTAGTTTAATTATTCCTTCTCTTAATCAGCCATGTCATATTTTTCATGAATCTTTTCAAGTGTGTTGTCAAATTATTTTATTAATGTGGCATATCAACAAGAAAATTTGATTATTTAACATTTTATTTGGGACGTGCTTGGATACTTTTGAGATTTTAAGTATTTTAGCCACATTTGATATTTATAATGTAAGTTTGTAAAAATAAATGTTTAGTTATTTAGATATGTAAAAATACAAAGGAATATATTAATGATACTAAATTATGTGAATACATTTTAGTTTGCACTTAGTGGGTGTTCCACTCTAAGCATAATTTAAACGATCCATCTAGAACCAAGATTTTATATTAAAAGGATTTAATAAAATTGATAAATTTGATTTTATCGAATGCAGATGTTATTAAATCCAGAATAGTGTTTGGTTCAGTTGGTATTGAATCTAGCTAAATTTGTTTTGCGTGTGGCATACTTATGTTTGACGTGTTTTTTTTTTTCTTATGATCAAATAATCATTTGTTACTTGTACATTTATCTACATAAGATGTCAACTTCAATCACTACATACTACATATGTATGAAAATATATATTTGAGTGAAGTGTTGAATGTTTTTTATCTTAAATCTATATGAAATCTATTGATATTAGAAATTTAAGATAATGGATGTACAATAGATTACATCTAGTAAAAAAATGACTCATTAATAAGTTCTCATGTGGAATTGAAAGTTCATTTTAGCGGCACCATAACTTCCTACTTACCTTTCGAATGATAAGTTTTGACGCCCCTATTCAAGGCACAATAGTTAAGCATTCCTAAAACAAGAAAAAAAAAAAGGAAATTGAATTTGTATCATAAAAGATTTTATCCTAATTATTGGTACTATACAAAACATGGGAGTATTAACCATGTTTTGATTATGATCAAGCATGTGCATCGTCAACCTTTGTCCCTCAAAGTGAATATGATCCTAGAAGATTTGAAGAATCTGTATTTGATCCAAGCCGTTCTAATTCTCCCAAGCAAGTGGTTGAGGAAGAGCAACCAAACAACAAAGTCAAAAAATTATATGAATTATTAAATTACGCGCAAATGCAATTGTGGAATGATTGAATCACACACTTTGAGTTATCAATTACTTTTAGGATATTGAGTATTAAATCTAACTATAATATGCCTAGGAATGTTTTAATTAGATTGTAGGGTTGTCAAAGGAGACAAACAAACCCAAATAAAAATTTTGTACTAGAGGACATGTATAGAAAAAAGAAATTGATGTTGATGTTAGTATTAACATCAGATCATATATTTTGATGCATTAATGACTATATATTGTATTATCGAGCCGATGCAATGAGGACACGATTTAATTTTTGTGGTGGTAAATGATTCAAACCGCATCGTCGAGAGAGTAAAAATTTGGAAAATTCATAAAAATATATTTTTTACCTGCCACTCATTCCATATCTTCAAAGATTATTCACATTTATTTGTAATGCCCTACATACGAGACGACATCATAACTTAACATGTGAAAATAATTTATCGATTCATTCGTCATATGGAGAAGCCTAGAACAATTTTGATCGTAGTTATCCTGAATTTGTAACTGATTTTCACAACGTTAGACTCGAATTATGATATTGTCAGGCCACATTGACTTACTCATACTAGGAGATGATAGTCATACCATAGAATTTATCGTATGAGATGTGCATGACCACTTCTTTCATGTTTTTCACAGTGATCATACCCGATCCATATATTTCAAAGGAAAAAAGATGATATGTATATATAACCTTTGACAAGTGAACATCAATTATTATGGAAAAAATGTGTTGCCACTTATGACATTATTTAAAAATAATTTTAAATGAAAGCTGATTGATGTGAATAATAAATGATTTTTGTACATACGAAATGTTTGCAGGAAAAAAATAATGTGAGAAAGTTAGCTTGCCAATATCTAATGGATTTATCGAAGACATTTACTATAAAATATGGCTAAAAAGAAATCCATGGTTCAACTGTTATCAATTGTTATTATATATTGATCATCCATTTAAAATGAATAAAGATGCATTGTTAAAAAAATAAAATTGAAAAATCAAGGCTTCCATTAAGGATAAATGAGGATAATTTATGAAATATGGTGAAAGGGTTTGTAAGGTTGATGCTGGGAAGATGCAGGAAAAGTGGGAAACCGTAGAATGGTTGTCGCGACGGAGATGACGAGGAAAAGTGGGAAAGCGTAGAAAAACAATGGCATGTCATTGTTTTGGTGGCTGCAACAGGGAAAAGCGGCTTGGAGCAATGCTGGGAAGATGCGGAAGGGAATATGAATGCAAATCACCACTTCGACGGCGAGATAAAACTGGAGCACCACCCGACCCTTGGATACAATCATCGAACGTAAAAAGAGACGCCAATGGC
This sequence comes from Phalaenopsis aphrodite, assembly GCA_003013225.1. Taxonomy (NCBI): domain Eukaryota; kingdom Viridiplantae; phylum Streptophyta; class Magnoliopsida; order Asparagales; family Orchidaceae; genus Phalaenopsis; species Phalaenopsis aphrodite. The sequence goes on along the minus strand of NEWO01000147.1, from coordinate 1,375,822 downwards.
TTTCCCGATAAAAAACACAAAAAAAAACTAACACTGAACTCTCACAAAAACGAACATATAATAAGAGAATGACTATGAGTGATTCAAGAGAACTGATTGACTCTTTATAATAAAGTAAAACTACATCAGTCACACAAAAACTTTGCTTTTTGGTTGCAGAAATTTTCCTGTGTTGAACGTGATTCCACACCCGCTTGGGCGTTGGACGCCCCTCATCAATTGTATCGTCAATTGTATTAACCCTTTAAGCAAAATAAATAGCTGAAATTCACTAGGGCCGAGCTGAAACTTTAATAAGCATTCAAGATGATTGATTTTACTAGTATGTATTTTGTGTGGTAGTGTGGTTTAACAACAACAATTTTAATCGCCAACACCTGAATGGATTCCCAGCGGGCTATCATGCCCCCACATTACTTTTAAAGTGATCTATAAATATACAAGGCGCTCGTCGGCGTTTCAAAATACTTCCTCGTTCCCGTGAGAGTGGGTTTTCTGCGAGAGAAGCGCGGAGAAGCGGGAAAAGGAGAAATGGATCGTCTCGATGAAGACTGGGACTTCAACTTTGCTTATTTTCTCTGGCCTGCAGGCAGCAAGGGGTTCGGCTTGAAGCAGCTTGCAGGTTCTTCCATCCAAGAAGAACAGCCCCTGACATATCTTCTTTGGCAATTCTATTATCAATTCTTAATCATCTAACTCGATACATAGGGAGTTCTTTGGAACAATTCTTGTAGGTATCTGCGGAGCGGTTCCACAACAAACTCCTGGAGCAAGATGCAATCAGAAAGATTGCGGAGAGGAAGTCGTCCTCAGCTGCCGCAGGCTCCTCGTGTTGCTCCCCTTACGTTTCAAATCTTTCGCCGCCTGCCCTGCTTCCATTTACAGTCCTTGTCAAGCACCTCCCTCAAGAACTTCTTTGGAATCTCGATATGACAATGTAAGGCCTAAGGCTACGCATTTTCCTCCTGATTTTTTATTTGCTCTGTTATGTGCCCTAGGTATTTGTTTAATTCAGTGATTCTGATCAATCGAGGGAAAAGTATCGTTATCTCAACCAAATAAGTTGTAGTGACTCAGGATTCCTGGTAATTTAGTGGACGAGTTACGGATAAAGCTGCTTTGTGCTACATTTAAGAGAGCCTTTCAGCTTGATATTCTCTGGTGATTAAGGAAATATTATGCTTTATTATCAATTTTGAGTTTGAACAGTTCTTTGTTTTTAAGTTTTTATGATGTTTGTTTTCTAAGGTTGCAAACTAGTTTTGATTTTATTATGAGAAAATATCGGTTATGCTGTTCAATTACTTATACAACTTATTAAGACGAGTAATTTGAGCTATTTGATGAAGAATTGTTGTGGAATTGTGTGTTCTTTCTCTTCAAACACTGCTACCGATGAGATATTTGGATGTTTTTGGGGGATTATGATGAAAAGGAAACTAGTGACAAAGTGAGCCCTAGAGAGAGAATTTTGTAAGGAGTGGGAGGAGTTGTAGCGACTGAGATGGGAGAGTGGGTTCTTGGGGTTGGGGGGGTGGGGTGTGTCAAGACACGAGAGATGCAAGAGGGAGGGGCTAGCTAGCACTGCTTTCATTTTCAATAATCATGATCTCACACAAGCTTAAGGCTTCATGGCAATTCATTTGCATTAAATGTCAACAGTGAATGTTGAATAAAATCAACTTTTCCTAGAAGGTTTAAGTCATTAAAGATGAATCTTACAATGATATTTTTTTATTTGACTAGTTTGATGCACTGAATCATATACCTACAATGCGAAGAACCATCATTTGTAGAGTTGTTTAGGCAAGTCTTTATGATTAGGGGCAATGTGCTGTAACTCAACATGAGAAATCCAAGAATTGTCCTTGGAAAGTTGAGATTGTTAAAGAACAAGATACCTATGAGATGTGCTATGCGATATATCATTTCAAAAAATATTTTCTCCATCACATTAGCTACAAGGATGTGCAAGATGGGAAGGGAGGGATATTTTCTAAAGTTATAGATGAAGTAGCTCCCTCTAGAGAAAAAATGTCAATTATAAATACAAGAGACTCAAAATAGCCTCTATAGGTTAATATACCATGAAAACACCACTATAATGCAATTTAAGAGCAGTCATATGTTATAAGCATTTGGGCTTAATTTTTCCAAATTTTGAATGAGCAAACATATCAAGCATCTTGTTTCTTAAAGGACTTGGATGGTAAATGTAAAGGACAGATACAAACGATAAATAGTTTCTTTAATCATATTTGTAGACTCTATTGTTGAGTACCAATGTTTTTTTTTTAGTAATATGTCTCACTGTACATTCTTTTGCATTAGCTTAAATTTATGAATATAATAGTTAAAAAGGGCAACATAATGTGAAAGTTGACGCATGATAGAAAATTGTAAGTGATCAATATATGTTCTAGCCGGCATGTCATTATAACTATGACATGAAAATTTTCCCTCGTCTTTCTAACTAAAGAATTTGTCAACTCTAAATATGTGTGCATAAGGTCCAGTGTACCTAAATGATGCTAACCATACAACACAATAAGTTAACCAAGCTATAATTGGTGAAGTCATTTTGATCTTGGTCTGAGGGTGAAGACAAATAAATTTCAAATTTGTTTTGAATATATTTTTTTTAATTTTTTTCATCAAAAAACATCTACAAAACTTGAATGTCGACTGACACAGTCATCAAAGGTTGTGTAGACGAAATATTTCCTTAAAGAATAAATGGGCAATATGAGATGCATCTTTTATTTTTGTGTGGGGTAGATTTTGGAAAAGAATTTTTATCATTATGAAGATATAATCAAAAGAACCAATGTTCCAAGATACTTTTAAAACAAAATATATGTTTTGCTCATGTCAATGAAGGTGCGAAATTTACAAAGGAGCTATTCACTGTAGGTTGTTTGACTGTTGTACCTAGATCGCACTTGCAACATTGACTAACAACGGTGTAACCATATACTTGAAGGAGGGTCAAAAGAATCTTTTCGACCATGACAATGGTCTTATCATGCGTTGTATGACTAGTCAAGCCTCAAGTTTGCATCTCCTAGATTAAAAATAAAAATAAAAAAAAAGAAATCTTGACAATTTATGAGGTATACACATTACCCATCAACAATGTAGCCATCGATGTAGGAATGATCATGGGCTGATGGTCATGTTATATCTTATAAGAGCCAAGAAATGATGAATAATATTCGTTGAGCCTACAAAACTCAAGAATACTGACATAAGGTTCTCAAGTGGGAATGCACTCACCTTAGTGCATGAATAACCTTTTTTTCTATACTCTCTAATTGGGTAACAAAATGGAATATTATTGTAGGAAGGGTCACACCCACGTTGCTCCATGTGCATTCAAAGTCTTTGGGCATAAAGGTGCTTTAAGGTATTTTTATTAGGGTAGAAAACAAATTCCAAGAGTAGAAGATACCATCATCAATGATAAAGTATTTAAAAGACAACGTAAAAATCATCGTATGCAAAGTAGATATAGCAAGTAACATGGTGATCATTTTGGGTAAAAACGCCACTAAGCTCAATGCCTCATGGATCATATGCAACTTTTAATATCTTGTGAATTTGGAAGGCAAAGTTTAATCAAGTTGAGTCCAGGCTAATAAAATCTGAGCTCAGTTTAACTTAAAATTAAGCACACATGCACATGCACATAGACAAACATGCACATGCCCATGCTCATGTACGTACAAGCACACAATAATAATTTTTAGCACATAATGTGCTTATAATAAAATGATTATGGTTCATGTGATTATGCTTACTCTTCATATAGAATAGAATGCAATCGATATCGAAGGACATGCATACGAGGTAACATGGCAGGGTCATGATATGCATAAAAGTGTTCGTTGGACGAGCCAAAACATGTTGCACTTAGAGGCCATTAGGAGTTTTTTTTTATTTTTATTTTTTTTTAACAGTTTGACATTTTTCGTTGAGGGATTTCATAGTTTTTTATCATTCGTACTGTAGGCCATTTTGGAGAGTAAAATTGACTCATAATAAGATCTAGCACATCATTAAATCATGAGATGGGAAATTCTTTCAATAGTATTTTTTTAAATGGTCATGCTATGAATGCATTTGCGCCAAGAGCCATTGTTCTAAGGAGATGGGCCAGAATAATATTGGGGTAAGGCCTATAACTTTTATGTTTTGTACAGGAGGAAATTTGATTGGAAGTCTATTTATTATTAGATCAATTAACTATTCCATAATTGCAAATAAGTCGGGAGTCTCATAGAAACTTATGATGCTTTTATATATAGGAAGAACCAAATACAACAACATTGAATTTTGACTGCTAGCGTCAAATTAGATCATCCACTTGTAAAAGGTTGGGTTTGAGTTTGGAGGAGATGCAAGATACATTATGAAGCCTGTTTAGTATTTCATTATTTTAATTTTTTTTACTTTTTTTAAATTGTGTTTAGTGTTTTTCTTTCCTTTTGACCTTACATTGGGTCAATTATTATTACGAGTTGTGGTTGTGTTATTTTAGGTGAGCTATAATGGTCTTGCGTATGCTTGAGTTAGCATATTCACTTCATGGCCAAAATCCCCTCTATTTTAACATTGGTTGACTAAGCTTTGATTGCCTACTCATTAAAAGACTTCTTCCTCACCTTTGACAACTATGTGACAACTTGGACTCTACCTTCCCATCTTCACCATGAATAGGTTCTCTTCTTTTCTTTCTCAAAGTCAAAGTGATTCGTTAATACACACTGATAATATCTTTCATCCAACATGCATAAAAAAAAAAAAATTTAGCACTTTGGAAATTTTCTTAGCTTTTTCAGAACTCACTCCATCTTTCTATCCATCGCCATTGATGTTCCTACTATCCATGTTCTCTCACCAACTATTTGGCCACTAGTGCTTTAGTTTATATATTGTGGTTATTCTTTTAATTTTAAGAATGTTATGGGACATTGTATTTGAATGAAATATTTTGTGTTGAGTTTTTCGCTCTTACACCTTTTGTTATTTCTCATTCAGGTGAGGGATTACTCGAGAGAGTTAGTGTGCATCCTTTAGTGAAGGATTTTCAAAGGAAATCACATCCTTGACAAAAGGCAGTTTGTGGAAGTAATCTTAATCATCATTGATCACATTAATGATTGGTTTAATTTCCATAATAGGACTTTCTTTTTTTGTTTTTATTATTCTTTTTTTTTTTAATCTCATATTGTCTAGTTTTTCACCCTTATATAAAAATACTCAAAAATCTCATCTTTGTTTTATTTGTAAATTTTTAGCTATTCATATAATGTAGTGTTTTTTAAATGAACAAATAGTGAACATCTTTTCAAAATTCATAAATATCATTCTAACCTGCTAACTTGTCCTATGTTGTATTTTAATTTCTAAGCAATTTTATCTCTACCTGTGTTGCATTTAGATCTCATTTTAAATTTATATTTATGCATTTACTATGTTTTTCTCTTTTTGTATTTTTTTTTATATATACATCATTTTCCTTTGAATTTTTATATTCAAATAGCTATTTTCCTCTTATTTGACATGTTCCACCACTTTCCTATTCAAAACATTTTCAAATTCCTTCATTTTGACCTTCAAAATCAACAAATAGTTGGGACTTGATGGTAAT
>NEWO01000147.1:1345809-1369834 GCA_003013225.1 Phalaenopsis aphrodite | reverse complement strand
ATCAACTAAACCTCAAATAATGTTCTCTTTAATCAAATTAAATTTATGTTCGATTGAATTTAACCACTCTACCTTAGTTTCTGTAGTTTTTATTGAATCCAATTATCCTATCTCAAATTTTATTGATAGTAAGGAAAACCAATATAAAAATGAGAATGATGAGTATAGTTCAAGTTTTGACTTCAGGGATGGAGATGAAACATTGGTAGGAACATCATTAGAGGTTGATCTATATGAATTTACGACCCCTATAATTGAAGAGCCACCTTGGACCTCTATAGTTCTATCAACTGCATTTTAGTTAATGTTCTATTTAATTAATTGCTATTAAAAATCCAGTGATCTGATGGTTAGATCTTTGAGTATGAACATTATTTGTGGCCCTCCTATTATTGAGTCTGCGTGTTCACATTCTCCAAGTGAGTTTGTATTCACTTTTGCAGAAAGTCTGTATGATTTTTACTAGGAAATTTAAGGACAGATTATTTATGATAGGCATAAATCTAATGTGAAGTTAAATAATTAATTTATTAAATTTAATAAGGGAGGTATGCTTATAAGACTATGATTTGATTAGTTTTTTTTAGGGAACATTCTTAAAGTTGACAGTTAGGAAAGCTAGTTTGTATGAAATTTTATGGATGATAAGCGTTAATGCATGTTAATTTGATATTAGGACAATTTTGAATTTGTTCAATGAAAATATTTCTGTTGATTTTATTAATGCTTCTTCTGTACTTAGTGTATCGGTAAGTATGTATTTCTTGTGTTTACATTTTCATCATTGATGCTGTCATTGTTATTGTGTTAATGATTGAAATCTCACGAGCTATTCTCTTGATGGAGAGATCTCATTCTTCCTGATGAGTCATAGTTAACTTAGAACATTTTCAATAACTTATCCTCATCCACTCCCTTTTTTACTTGGACTTCATTCAACAATGTTGTATTGTTTGAATAAAGGGTAGAATCGTGCATGGATTTTTAGTGCTACTTTTGTGTTTAATATTTTAGATTTATGTTCTTTTATTTTTATTGAGACCATTGTATTTTCTTTCATTTAGATCATATGGTCTTATGTTGGGTCAATTTTCATCGAGTTATGGTTTTGTTAGTTAATTTGTAACGGTCTTCTATAAACTTGAGTTTGCTTGTCCCACTCTATGGCCGAAATCCTTTTCATTTTAATATTATCAAACTGCTGATGCCATCTCACTATAAAGCTTCCACCACATCTTTGATCAACATGTCGTCACGTAGACTCCACCATACCGCTACTATCATCCTTGACCCCTCATGCTCGTTCTCTAAAAGTTAAAACATCCAATTAATACAACTTGGAAATGTTTTTGCATTCAATAACCCCCTAAAAATTTAATTTTTTGCTTTAAAAAATTGCATAACCTCTTTAAAACCTCCTCTACCTCCCTTCCCCATCTTTTTACTCTTGTTCATATATTGTGGCCATTGTCTTCATTCATTGTGATAATATGAAGTGGTATGTCGAATGTAATATATTGAGTTGAGCGTTTTACTCTTCTTTCACCTTGTTTACTTCTCCCTCAAATGATGAACTTAGAGTGAGTTAGCATGCACCACTTTAAGAAGGATTTTAGAATTTGAAGATCATAACTACAACAAAGGACAACTTGATGAAGTGATTTTCATCATCATTGGTTGTATTGATGCTAAATCTTGGTTACACTGTTGGAATTTTATTTTCAGTTTGTGTCCACTGTTCTTTCTTCTTCTTTATGTTATCATCTTTTTTTTTACTTTGACTCCTCTTATAAAAACACCAATAAACATCTTCTTCGTTAAACTTGTAATATCTCCTCTTAATCAAAACTAGTATCTTGTCATGACATTGTGAGTTTTGGTACGAGCAAATGGTGAGCTATTTTTTTTCAAAAAATCACAAAAATCATTCCAACTTGATAAATCCTATATTAATGTGGTTCAATCTGAATGGTATGTTGTATCACATTGCCATGGAACACTTCTACGTTGCTTTTTCTGACCAACTTTGATGGATCTTTATACTTTTCCTAGCCATGCTCCTGATTAGGTATGCTTGATTTAAATTATGGGTGAGTTTGCATGACTTATTTTAAAAAATGATTCATTCATATACTTCTAAAAGACAAGTATTTGACAGTTGTTTTTAACTTCCCAAGCAAAATTAGTTATCTATAAATTTAATTCTTTAATGAACGTGGTTCTCTCTAATTATTGTTAGAATTTTGTGCTAAAGAAATTTCAAGTGTTCCATATTTTTCCTCTTGGTTTTATCAATGACGTTTGTTTGTAATTTGTGACAGGTTTTAAATCCATTCTTTGAATTTTCTTTTTCATAGGTTGAAGTTCCTTCAGGATTGCTGTATGATAACTCTCTAGGCTCCAGTAAGTCTATTTATCAAAATTTGGTGAAAGCTTGGTTGATATATTTGACTTTTCAACAATTATCTTGCTACAAAGCAGATATAATCTCTTTTTGTTCAATTTAGCGACCGAATTATTTCATAATCTTTTTTTTAATTTAATTTAATTCATGATGTTCATGCTATAGATGACTTGCCTCAAATCTCCGTAAGACTTTATCTTCACTCTACTGGTCTCATTGTTGCAAAGTTCTCTTATAGTCCGGTACTAATCATGCTTCTCTTTTATGTTTCGATCTTATCATGTTAAAGTCAATATTCTTCTCAAGTGTTTAATTTATGTGTCTAGTGCAAGCATTTCACAAAGTATCTAAAGCTAGCTGGCGACCGGAAGAAAGGTTTTTTACATAACATTATGGATTGATGTGTTGAATTGACTTTTTGGCAACACGAGTTCTTCATGTAGCTTTAAACGCCATCTTATATTTGTGCTATGAATCATACTTTACAGATTATGGCTATTTCCTCTTTCCTCTTTGAAGACCGTAGAACAGGTTTTTAGTGGAGTGAGCGGTGCTAATGTTGAGGTAACATTTTATCTGTTGTATGTAGAAACAGCTTGAGAAATGTAACTTTTTAATATTGTTAACTCTTCTGTTCAATTCTACAACAATGAAATTACTAAATTGCAAGTTGTTAATATTCCATTAATTCTAATGATTTTACATCATGCAACTCTGTATTTGATGCTAAGTATATCATATCGTGTTTGAATGCTTTGATCTAAAACCATTAGCTTATGAAGATTTCATGTCATTCAGTTGCAAAGTCTAGATCCATTGGCATGCCGCGCTCTTGTTTGTGCAAATGCTGCCCCTAGACCTTTCTGGTGAGTTTGTCAGTAGGGTTGAGATGTTGGTGACAATTTTAGTATTATAACATCATGGTTTTCACAATTTTTTTTCTTCTTTTTGATCTTTAAATGCTAGTCTCATATGATTCTTAGGAATATCATAATTAGCATGTTCATAGGTTATTAAGTTGTATCATGGTTTCCTTATATAAGTTTTTTTCTTAAACGTAGCCATTATTTAACTGACCGACTGACTTGCTTTATGGAAGCTTTATATGATAGGATACCAAGCTACTTGGAATCAAAACTTCTTCCGTTTCAGCGAGGAGTAAGGTAGGGTCAGCATTAGTTTTCATTAATACTTATGATTGGAAAGGCTGCATTATGACAGCCATGGAAGGCATTTTTCTCACTATTTTAGATCAATTCGTACATGAAGTATATTACATAGTGCTTTGACCGTTTCTCCGTTCATGTAATTGTCATTGTTTCATAGGCTGTAGTATTGATGTTAGTTTTTTCTTGTATTGCTAGATTGATGTTTTAAAGATCAATGACATTTCTATCGCTAGCTGTAGATCCAATAAGCCTCACTTCACTAGCTGGAAGAACTTTTTGTCTTGTTTAACTTGCAATAATATATCCTTGCACTGGATAAAGCTGGATTTGACTTTATGAAATTAGAGTTTGCTTGTTTTTATACATGTAACCTTTAAAAAAAAATGGATTTGGTAATGTGTGGCATAAACCATTGAAGTCCAACTCAAACCAAATCAGCTCAATACAACCCAATCAAATCCAAATTTTTTTATAGGAGTATACACATTACTTTGAATAGATTGTACTACTAAAGTAAATTTGGGCAATATATAACTACTAGAAGTTATATTAGAAAATAATTTATTGTTGTTAAAAGTTAAAAGGATTAGATTTATTTCCTTGGATTGAATTTATCTCCATTTCTATTTTAGATTTATTTTCTTTTCTATTTTATATCGTCTCATTTATCTCCAAGTAATTATTATGAATGCATTAATTAGAGATATAGATGTTTTATCTTTCCTTTTATGTTATTTTCTTTTTCTTGTCTCTCATATTCTAGGATTCTTGTAAGGGTATTTATACTCACTTTTCATATCAATAAATCATTTCGCTGAATTCTGAAAATCAACACAGTATCAGAGCCTTGAAGCAGACCCTAGAATCTTATACAGCCAGAAACTTCCTTTTCTCCGCCAACAATCTTTGCTGAGCTGCTAACCCTTCCTTCACCTCTTTTTTTTTTTTAAGTTTTTCTACTTGAAACTTCCTCTCCTCGTAGGGCCCACCACCAGACTTTTCTCGTACAGCCTTTCGTGCCGTCGAAATTCCTTCTGCTGCCTTTCTTACTGTCGGAATTCCCTCAAGCAGCCGAAATCTTTTTTGTTGGTTGGAAAACTTCCTACACGCTACAAATTCTTACATGTTTAGTCTGGAAGAGACGTCCCGATAACTAAGTCAATCATCTAGACTACTTCATCAGACGATCCAGAGATATACACTTAATCAAACAGTACTCTGCAGACATTTGAGTGTCTTAGATGTGTCATAACTGAATGATTTTGGACTCATTGGATTTGTCACGTTAAGATGCTCGCTTTGAACATAAGCTTGTCAGATTTAAAATCTATTTGACCTTCTAATTTGACATTATAAGCTTCTAAAAATGGCACAACATTTCGATCTGGGTTAGATTGGACTTAAATTAAACAAGCTATGGTGTCATTGTATTTATCTCATCGAGCTAATTTGATTGATTGTAAGTTTGTTGAAATCAGAGTTCTAGATATTTTTTTATTGAGGTTTAAATGTTCTCTGCTGAAGTAATTGTATTGAGATTCGTGACACGCCTCGAGATCAATGTCAGATGATAAAAATTTGTTGATGATGTATCGATATTGGCTCGCCCTTTTAGAGAACACGTTACTTAGATTAAAATAAATTTTATATTACTCAAATAATGAACTGAAAAAATATTTTATTTATGTAGACTCATAATTTTTAAAATATTTATATAGTGATTGAATTCTTCACTAAGTAATAATTTTATTTTTCATGTTGGTTTATTACTTTTAAAGCCATATTTGACCATCTACGTAAAACCTTCAAAATTTATGGGGGTGGTGCATTTCTTAACCCATGTTATTTATATATATTTAATACTTAAATTTTAATATTTGCAATTAAAACATATTGATATTAAATATCTAAACATGAGAAGATGCATTTGATATTTAAAAAAGGTTGGTGATAATGATTATTTTTTATGTGATGCCAAAAAATTTGAGTGAGGTTTATAAATAGGAAAGTTTAGGTTTGAGATATGTAAATATATGAAAATTGGGCGGTATTATGTAAATCTCCTCTAATATATGCATTATTTAAAAAAATCTAAAAATATAGCAAAAACAAATTCCATCGAGTAACTTCTACATGTGGCCTTTAAGATGCTCGCAACGGAATTGTTTCTCGATGGTTAGATGGATCATACAAACTCCCTTCAAAACCCTAATAGCCTCGCATTTCCTTTAGACTTTCCCTTTCTTCTTCCTCTCACAAAACCTAATACTTTCTAGCTGTCAGGACCGAACCCATCAAAACCTTCAACGCAACCCTAAACCCTAAACCCTATTCGCAGGATTTCCTCATAAAGCCCCAATCTTTCACCCCTACTTTGGACACCTCCAAGTGGCTGATCCTCCTTAAGAACTACGACCGCCTCAACGCCCGTACGGGGCATTACACGCCTCTGCCTGCCGGAAACTCCCCTCTAAAGCGACCGCTTGAATTGTATCTCCGCTACGGCATCATCAACCTAAACAAGCCATCAAGTCCCTCATCTCATGAGATTGTTGCTTGGATAAAACGCATTCTCCGTTCAGAGAAGACAGGCCACAGTGGCACTCTCGATCCTAAGGTAACAGGAAATCTCGTTGTTTGCATTGATCGTGCTACTCGCCTCCTTAAATCTCAGCAGGGAGCCGGAAAGGAATACGTTTGTGTTGCTCGCCTTCATTCCGATGTACCTGACACTGCAAAGGTTGCTCGAGCACTGGAAACCCTCACTGGAGCCGTCTTTCAGCGTCCGCCGCTTATTTCTGTCGTTAAGCGGCAACTCCGGATTCGAACAATCTATGAAAGCAAGCTACATTAGTACGATGCCGAAAAGCACTCTGTTGTTTTTTGGATTTCATGTGAGGCTGGCACTTATGTTAGAACTCTGTGTGTTCATCTTAGCCTCATCCTTGGAGTTGGTGGGCACATGCAGGAACTAAGAAGAGTACAGTCAGGGATTCTTGGGGAGAGAGATAACATGGTTTCGAACAGCAAGCAAGCAATGTCTTCATTAGTCCTATCCAACTATATAGAGTTCAGAGTTATTGACTATCATTTTTTCTTTCAGAGTATTGTCTTAGGTGCTAAATCAATTATTCAAAAACCATGTTAGACAACTTCTATTGTTGTAATATTTGGCCCAACCATTTTCTTCAATGTCCTCCCATGCCAATTTTATGAAGTCGATACTTATTTTAAAAAGCTAGTCCAAACCTTCCATTCTTATAATCATTCTTTAGTTTTTCATCCTTAATTATCTCACATATTCATTTTAACATTCTTATTTAGGTCGTACTCAATTTTGATATCAATCGAAACAATGCAATGTTATCGGTTTAATCATAATTTTATAAAATTTATACTTAAGCAGCCACATATTCTTATCACACACCACTCCCAAAGAATTCTTCATTTTAACCATGCAAACTTAACTCTAGAAGTAACATAATCATTCATAGCTTCATTTCTTTTGACATGATAGACTAAATATACTTTAATTCACTATGCCAACATCATCTTCTTTTTTAATAATATTAAATAATAATTACTAACATCTTGCACTGTTAAATTCATCATTCATGCACCCAACAGCAGCAATTATCTTAAGCAAAGAAATAAGCAAACCACAGGTGAAATCAAAACAAGCTCCTCGTTCCTTCTTTCACTATAGAGAGTAAGCCAAAACTGCTCCGATTTTCTCTGTTTTGAAAAGCAGTGCTACACTAACCGTTACTACTTTTACAAAAATAGGAACATTAGCCCAGTTTACAACAAAGCAGCACGTAGTGGTTCAAATTAAACAAAATTTAAACTCACAGAAATCAGCAAAAGGATGAAAAATAAGAGTAAACTACAACAAGCATCTCATACATATTCGTCCATCCAAGAGAAACTCCCACGGAACAGGAATAAAACAAAAATCTCAATAGTGCACTAGATTGTCATTTTAGCTAAAGATTCAATTAACATTGGAAAGAGCACGAAGCTAGCAGAATGATATACAGCAAAGCCAGAATATCAAACAAAGAGCAAGACCAATTTACCTCTTAAAAGGTCAGGAATAATAAGCTTATCCTACTGCTCTGCATTCTGGCCTTCAATGTTCTTCTTTTTCTTCTTATCCTTTTTTTTCTCGGTTTTTTCTCCCCCACTATCGTCTGCCCGGAGACCATCACCAGGAGCATCAGTTGCAACACCATCCTGCACTTCCTTGCTCTTCTTCTTCTTCTTATCCTTATTTTTCTCCTTTTCATCTGCCTCCTCAATGTCAGAGTCTAGCTCAGTCTTAATTTTTACACTCTTATCCTTCTTCTCTTCATCCACAACATTCTTCTCATTAGAGCAATCTTCCTCTTCTTTGACCTTCTTTTTCTTCTTTTTCTTCTTCTCTTTCTCGCTTGTCTTCTCTACTGACTCTAGTGCATCCTCCTTTGAGGTTTTTAAAGCAGTTGCCTCGACCCCAGCCACTCCATCTAGAGTTTCACACTTAACCAAATGCACAGTATCCTCCTTCAAGGTTTTTAAACTCTTTACCTCACCCCCACCCACTCCATCTTCAGCTTCAATCTTAACTTTCTTGGCAGGCACAGCAGCACCCTCAACATCATCATCTAATTTATGCTTACGCCTCTCACCTCCACCATCAACATTCTTATGCTTCTTTTTCTTCTTCCTCTCCTCTTTCCCTTCCTCCAAAAGCTGCTCCTTTTCTTCCTTTGCAGCAACAACTGCAGCTGTAACTGCTGCTGGAGCAGCAGCAACTCCAGCAATCATGGCATCACCCCCGGTTGGTAACACCACATTCCTCAGCCATTCTGCTGGGGTCTTCTCATTAGGCTTGCCATGCTTATCAAGCAAGCCCTCGGCAATTAACTTCTTCTTCATGGATGCCCGAGGCCCAAGTCCCCACTTCCTTGGATAGGTATCTCTGTCCATCACCACCCTCTTGATTCGTGCCGCAGTCCCATGATCGCAAGTCGCCATTACTGCAGTTGTCATCTCAGCGATTCCAAGAGCAATCGCCTCTCCTTTTGTGGTCATTAGCACTACTTCTTCACCAACTTCAATATCATTCTCAAATCTAAGCAGACCTGGAATCATCAACTTAGCTCCATAACAAATAGCATTCACAGCTGAGTCCTTCACAAGCAATCTCTTATAACTCGTTAGCAAAACCTCGAGTGGCATCACTACTCTTCGCAAATAGCTCTCATCTTTGAAATTATCATACACCCACTGGGCATCAAGCACATCATGCATGGTAACCATGTTATCTCTCTCCCCAAGAATCCCTGACCGTACTCTTCTTAGCTCCTGCATGTGCCCACCAACTCCAAGGATGAGGCCAAGATGAACACAGAGAGTTCTAACATAAGTGCCTGCCTCACATGAAATCCAGAAAACAACAAGGTGCTTTTCGGCATCGTACTCAAGGAGCTTGCTTTCATAGATTGTTCGAATCCGGAGTTGCCGCTTAACGGCAGAAATAAGCGGCGGCCTCTGAAAGACGGCTCCGGTGAGGGTTTCCAGTGCTCGAGCAACCTTTGCAGTGTCGGGTACATCTGAATGAAGGCGAGCAACACAGACGTATTCCTTTCCGGCTCCCTGCTGAGATTTAACGAGGCGAGTAGCACGATCAATGCAAACAACGAGATTTCCTGTTACCTTAGGATCGAGAGTGCCACTGTGGCCTGTCTTCTCTGAACGGAGAATGCGTTTTATCCAAGCAACAACCTCATGAGATGAGGGATTTGATGGCTTGTCAAGGTTGATGATGCCATAGCGGAGATACAATTCAAGCGGTCGCTTTAGAGGGGAGTTTCCGGCGGGCAGAGGCGTGTAATGCCCCGTACGGGCGTTGAGGCGGTCTTGGTTCTTAAGGAGGATCGGCCACTTGGAGGTGTCCAAAGTAGGGGTGAAAGATTGGGGCTTTATGAGGAAATCCTGCGAATAAGGATCCATGTCTCCACCGGCAACATCGGTGACGTTATAAAGGGTACTGAGGCCGGCGTAGGAGGCGTCCCCTGCATCGACAACGTTGGCGCCTTTTTTTTCTTTCTTCTTCTTCTTCTTCTTCTCGGAGATCAGGGATGGGGGGGTGGCCGCCGGAGTGGACATAGAGGAAGAAGAAGGGGAAAGCCGGATTTTGAAGAAGGGTCGGATACGAGGGTTTTGAAGAAGGGGCGGCTACGAGGGTTTTGAAGGGGCGGCTACGAGGGTATTTAAGAAGGGGCGGCTACGAGGGTTTTGAGTGGGGTGGGGGGGGTGCGCGGGGGTTTATTAATTCCTATAAATGCAAGGTATTAAATCTATTGTATGCACTTCTTTTTTAACAAATGTTGTCTTAGATGCACTCATTTTTCTTCCGAGCCCCTTGACACTAATTTTGTCTACAAGTCCAAAGTGTGCATTTTCGGCTACGAGGGTTTTGAAGGGGTTTGTATGAGCCATCTTAATCATCGAGAAATAATTCCGTTGCGAGCATCTTAAAGGCCACGTATAGAAGTTATTCAATCGGATCTGTTTTTGCAATATTTTTAGATTTTTTTTTTAGTAATGTATATATTAGAGGACATTTACATAATACCGCCCAATTTTCATATATTTACATATATCAAACCTAAACTTTCTTATTTATAATCTCACTCACTTTTTTTGGCATCACATCAAAAATAATCATTATCACCAACCTTTCTTAAATATCAAATGCATCTTCTCATCTTTAGATATTTAATATCAATGTGTTTTAATTTCAAATATTAAATTTTAAGTATTAAATTTATAAATAATATGGGTTAAGAAATGCACCAACCCCCATAAATTTTGAAGGTTACACGAGATGGTCAAATATGACTTCAAAAATAATAAACCCAATGAAAAATAAAATTATTACTTCGTGAAGAATCCAATCACTAAATAACTAATTTAAAAATTATGAGTCTGCATAAATTAAAGATTTTTTCACTTCATAATTTGAGTAATATAAAATTTATTTTAATCTAAGGGACATGTTCTCTATAAGGGCGAGCCAATATAGATAAGTCATCAACAAATTTTTATCGCATTGAGCAAGAGGCATGTCACGAATCTCACTACAATTATTTGAGCAGAGAACATTTAAACCTAAAAAAAAATCATCTGGATCTGATTTCAACAAACTTACACTCAATATAACTGGCTCGATGAGACAAATACAATGACACCATAGTTTGTCTAATCTAATTCCAATCTAACCCAGATCGAGACGTTGAGCCATTTTTATAAGCTTATAATGCCCAATTAGAAAGTCAAATAAATTTTAAATCTGACAAGATTATGTTCAAAGCGAGCATTTTAATGCGATGAATCCAATGAGCCCAAAATCACTCAATTCTGACACATCTAAGACATTCAAATGTCTGCAGAGTATTGTCTGATCAAGTGTATCTCTCTGGATCGTCTGATGGAGTGGTTTAGATTATTGTCTTAGTTGTCGGGACGTCTCTCCTAGACTCTAAAAATAGAGCCCAACCTCATTAATGAAGACGAGAAAGACCAAGACCTTCAAATGGAGGAAGCTCGAGACTTGGGGGAGAATGAGCTGAGCTTCAAATTTTAACGGTGAAGATCTAGCAAATGTCACCATCTCTTGCAACATCTGACCACCATCAACTATCCCTGGAGGCCACCATTGACCACAGTCGAACGCCTCTTTCTCGTCACAATGAAGTCCACTGAGGAATCATGATGTGTGCTGTAGAATTTCGGTATATACTATCAAGTAACTATAAGTCTCGTAGAATAACGAAGCAACGTACTAAACAATGCATCCTAAAGATAGTGTAAGAATGCGTTTAGGGTTTAGGGTTTAGGGTGATAAAATTTTTATTCTAATTGGATACACTTCTAAAATAGGATCAAATATATAGAACAATTGGACCAAAATTTTACTTCTCAGTGTGAGTGAAGTATCAAAGTTTCACGTTATTTTTTTTATATTAGATTTGAGCCTACTACACCTATTTTAGTGTTTATATTAGTTTATACTTTGAGGCATTTCGTTTCCTCAGTATGAGAAAAGTTCCCACCCTCTAAGCCTTTCCTTAACCCTGTGCTTTTGGAAGATAAGTCGTTCTTTTTCAATAAAATGGTAACTTCAATTTAAATAAATCTTAAATTTTAGACTATAAAGCTTAATCCATAATCGTTTAAAGTAACAATGAGTTTATTAATATTTGGTGGTTCTTACTCTTCCAACTTTGATTTCCAATAATAATTATTCTAAAATTTAACCTCACCCTAATTAAATTTTTAAAAGCAATAATCTTATATCTTTGATTTCCACTATTTGGATCAAATATTTTTTTTTTTTAGAAAATGACCTTATTTGATCACTTAAATAAAAAATCTTCAAAATTTATGGAGATAAGATGTTCCTTTAATCCTCGTGGATGATTAATTTAAGTAATAGACATTTTAAAGTTTTTATTTCAGAAATTAAAATCTTTATTTAATAGTGTTCAAAACAAACAAGAATATCCAAAAATATGAAGTTTTCATTTAGAATTTCATAACTGTATACCATTAGCCATATAGATGAAATCTCATTTCATGTCACCTATAAGCAAGTAAGGAAAACTTTTTCAAAATTTTGAATATTTTTTGTTTTTATTGTATATTTTTATTGTAAGGTTTATTTCTTTTAGTTTTATTTTAATTATAAATTATCTCAAAATTCTACTAGTTTTACAGCTAAAATTAAACGTATTGATACACCACCAACAATTTTCAT
The DNA here is from genome assembly GCA_003013225.1 of Phalaenopsis aphrodite. Taxonomy (NCBI): domain Eukaryota; kingdom Viridiplantae; phylum Streptophyta; class Magnoliopsida; order Asparagales; family Orchidaceae; genus Phalaenopsis; species Phalaenopsis aphrodite. The sequence continues at coordinate 1,357,455 of NEWO01000147.1, read as the reverse complement.
CATTCGACACGAATCTCAAGGCAATATTTTGGACAATAGATACTCAAATTTTGATAAAAAATCATCCAGAGTTCTGATTTCAGCAAACTTATATTCAAAAATTTTCTATATTATATTATATTTATATAATATAGAAAATTTTAATTTTCATAAAACTAAAATTTTCTATATTATATAAATATAATATAAATATAATAATATTTTATAATTTTAAATTTAATTATATAATTATAAATTATTTATAGAATTTTTTTTAAAATTCTATATAAATTAATTATATAAAATTAATATATAATAAATTTATAATTTTAAATTAAATTATTTATAATTATATAATAAAATTAAAAATTAATATAATTTTTATATAATTTTCTCTGCAAATATGAGAATTCAAAAAAAAAAAAAACAAAACTCAACTTATAAAACTTTGATTTCTCAACATGAGTGACAAACTTAGGAGCCAAACAGGACATAAATTAAAGTAATGAACTTCAAATAAATATTTAAAACACACCAAGATAAAGAGCAAGAACTGAACCTATGTAGATATGACACGAACTTTATTCTAGCTAACTTAGACATTGAACCGAGGACCACCCACTTAACCAAGATTATTTTGAATATAGAAGCCTAGGTGAGTTCAGTTATCTTGTTAGTGTTAAAACCTACGACATGCAAAAAGCCAACTTACCCTCTTAGACTAAAGGGAATACCTTAAAATGAGTAACACATGGTTATTGATGAAGGTGTTTCAGACTGCTTTGAAACGACGAATCCTCGTGCTCTGACATTTAAGTGGGATTTTCGGTTATGAGATTGGTCATAGTTAACGGATACCAACATTCTCGGGATGACAAAAAGCCATGGGTATCTTGACAGGGGACGTTATTACCAAAATTTATGTTAATCCGTCTATAGAACTTCTTATAGAGTCTAAGGTCTCATTGTTCATCTAAAAATCCTTTCCTACCCGACTTTATCCTTAGTCTGAGGTTTTCAATTATCCTCCGCCAGTCAAATCCTATATCCACCATTTATGTTTTAACCTCATATGATCAATTCAAATTTATCGTCAATTCCTTCGACTGATACTCTTGAAAATCAAATTCTATGTCTTGAACCTTTCCCATAACACGTTGTCGTCGGACTGTAACTCCCATCCTTTAGACTTAATTCTTCCAATGTGAACCCTCCAATCATGAGAATTTGATTTCTGACGATTTGATTTATAGTATAAATCGAAAGGTTTTCTTTAGAACTCACATCTCTAAATATATAATTAACTACGAGGGCTTGTCCTTGTAGGGATGAGACCCCATAACTAATACAAATCTTATCTTATAACTGTAAAATAAGGGAAGACCCTAAATATTTTTCTCATCTGAATGACTGGATCCATTCTGAGTAATATTTATCTCTAGAGATAGTATATTACTTTTCAAATCTCGTACCTGATCATTTTGATAGGAATTTTACGAAATCTGTTGTGATCCTTCAAAAATAAAAATCTCCCACCAACAAGTTCTAAATTTTAAAGTTTATTCTTATGCTATCGTAATATGGATTTCAATCCAACAACACAACTTTTTAAAGCCTTGATCTCCCTTGTATGACATTTGATTTACAATCTTTCCTTATCTTTGGACTTCTGATAATATAATCCCATTTAACGTTGTAATCTAAAAAAATTCTCTCAGAAAGACACCAAAATCATATCGCATTTCTTCTAAATAATTGTGCACTTGGATAAAAATATAAACTCTCTTGGATTTTTTTGGCTGCTACAATAAATTAAACACTACATCACAATCCTCATGAAATCACTTCATGAAATCGAGGTTCGACTTACCTTCCTCCCTTATATTGGGATTACATTCTACTGAGTTTTATTTGTTTAATCTTACACCTGCATTTTATCTGTTGTTCCAACATCAAGGCTTCCTTTCTCCTTGCCGCTGCATTTCTAATTATTTCCGACTATTTTAGCTTTCGGCACATTTAAAACTGGAACAAGATTCCAATACTTCGCAAAATGTTTTACTTTTCTATTTTACGTTACAAGGCACTGCTGATGCAGTTGTCATACATTTTTTTTTTTTTAAAAGAAAATAAATCATGGATTGAAGAATGTAGCTTGAATTGCGGTTTATTGTTACTCCATAGGAAATTGGAAGCCATTAACTGGGTTTTAAAAGGAAAAGGTTCTGATATTGCACTGTACACGTGTGGGTTGTACTTTAGTTTATGAAACCCTATAGCATTTACCTATCTCACACCTAAAGATTTGAGTGCTATGTGTGTTGATATAAAAGTTAAGATGTGTGATATGTAAATACATAAGAATTGTGTGTTGTGTATATGTAAATGCCCCGTGTTTCTTTGGGTGATCGCGAGCATGTCCTGTTGTTTTCTAGAAGCATTCTCTTACAGTTATCCTAGGGTAAAATATTTTGTAATTTTTCGGTTTTTCCATGCTAAATTACAGATCTCTTGGTGTTCTCTTGGTTAAATTTATTACTTGTTTTTTTTTCAATAAGCTAACAATTTTAAATTTCTTCTAGCGAGACAAGTATGGATGCAATCTAAATGCAAATGTTGTTTATGGTGATTTCTGTAATTGAATAATGTACTTCTGCATGTGCTATTTTTCATTAGGCTCCTGCATATTCTTGAATTTTAAACAAATGATGTTGTGTCAGTATATCTCATTTGATTGCACTGGAAATGATATATATAGCATATGCAGGTATATATAACAAATGATATATATATCTCATTTGATTAAACAAATTTATTAGGGCTTATGTGCTTATGTATTATGAAACTCGTATAAAATATGTTTGTATTAGTTTCCCTTCTCAATATTGGCTCACACGTACCGTTAATTCTTGTCTTTTGCATTATTATTGTTATTTAGGATTTTATCTTAGATATAGTTTTTTTATTAAGGGAAGTTTACAAACATATCACACAATTCTTACGCATTTACATATCTAAACATCTAAAGTTTGATATTTGCACATGTAACACTTAGTGTTGGTTTTGAGATACGCCTTCATTCAACTTTAATGATTCATTACATCCATTTATGTATCATGTTTTATTCAAACAGATTCTTCACTTTGATTAGAATCTGTTTGAGAGCTGCTTTTCTGGTTGGAGAATGGATGAGGAGCAAGTATTTTATTATTGTGTAATTCTCACCATTTTGTTGTAGAGCATTGTGAAATTTTCAAACACAAGACACTAGAATTGGATTCATTACTATAAATTTGCTAAATAAAGAAGTACTAAACTCTATTCTTATATGATTTAAAGTTATCATTATGCCACTGTCATGCAGCCTGGGACTCTCTCGTAAGAGATGAGCTGTTAAGCCTATAACCTAGCTGGTTACGATTTAGTTAATCTGTAATCCTACATATTTCATACTTTAGTTAATTTGGAAGCTTAGGTTGAACAATCATAGAATCGAGAGGAACTTCCATGCTTCCTCGTTCGAGGTCACTACATATTTCTTTTTTCAACACTTTCAAGGTCGTTAGATATTCCTTTTTTCCAAAACTTGTAGGGAAAATGATGGGTCACAACACTAAACCCTAGCCTAATTGAATTGTGAAATTACAAATACTTACAAGGTACCTTACCTCGAAGATGTGAATGAACCTTCTTACAGTCTGTGTTATCTTATACCTTTCCAGGAGCCAAATTGATCCGATAAAGAATGTGAAAGCACTAGGAGATAATTGTTAAAGGATAATGTTTTTGTACTACTCTTCAGGTTAATGTTTTTGTACCACTCTCTCTGATCATCATGATGCTCATGTTGGCATCAATTTTTGGATGTCACGAGTGTAGGATGTCCGCATAAGCACTACAAAAACTTGTTTGATGCATGTGTTGATTCCAGTGGTGCAAGACATCCATTCAAGGCCTTTCGACAAGTGTTGAGGGGCACGTTGTCGAGGTCGTTTTGCTAGACTCTGGCTCTTGCTTAGGCGAAGGCCGGTCATCATGTTTGTGATCAAATGACTTCGGTCGGGTCAGCGGGTCTTATTTGTCGCGTCGCGCACGAAACTGGCTTAAATTAATCTGATCATTGATGAAACTGTCTAGATGACCCTGCATGATGAAACAGATTGTGTCAACACATCTGGAACGTCGATTTTACTCGGGAATGACACCTATATTGTTGGGGTTCCTTGCACGCGTGAAAAGTGCACAAATCGAAGAATTTTTGAATAAATAATAACATTATTATTAAAAAAAAGGAAAATCCCTTTTAAAAATTGTGAATTGTGCCCTAGCCGGCGGATTTTTTTTTGTGACTCCTTCGGTCGACCTCTCCCGTTCGCGAAAGCTCACCTCGCGACCCCCCTCTTCGCGCCTCGCTCCCTCTCCGGCAAGCAAGCCTCGCTGGCGCTCGTTGACCGCCGATCGCCTCCTTCTTCCCCGACGTCGGCAGCCCCCTCCTTCATCCCGAAAATTTCCTTCACGTGCCTTAGCCCATCGTCCCTCAGTCTCTGCCTCCTTCCTCGCTGGCGAAACTCCGTCAGTCTCCTTCAGCGGCGACGACCAGATCCGACCAACCTAAACTTCTTTCTGACCAGATCCGGCCTTCTAGCCTCCTTCCGTGCTTCGCATCCGCAACACCTCTTCTCGGCTTCCTTCCCTGGCCGAGCCCTTTTTTTTTTTGCTCCTCTTCCGTCGGCAAACCTTCCTTCGTCGTCGAAAACTCCGATAGCAAGGTTCCTGTCGTTGCCTCCTTTGTGTGCAAAACTTAGGGCAGTGCACTTCCCTCTCCCTCGTCGTGGCGGCGAACACTTGCGGGGCGGTTATAGCGTTGCGATACAAATCCGGCGTTCGACCCCTCCTCTTAAAGGTACGTTTTGGTCATATTTCATATGTCAAAATTAGTTTTTTTTTTTTTTTACTTTGCATACCTCACTCATTGATTCTTGTCTCTTCTGCCCTCATTGGGACTTTTTATTGTCTTGTGCATGTTACACGAGGTACATTGGAGCACGAATCGGACACCAGCGACTCGATGTGTGGGCTCTTGATACACCGAAAATATATCCATTTTTAGACTCATATTTTATACTCATTTTTTGTGATATTGCACTTTAATGGAATGTATTTTGATGTTTTCTTGCAGGTTGTTGATTTTTAAGGCTTAAAGCAAAAAAAAACAAAAAAGTTGAAATTTGGAGTCAAAATTACGTTTTTGAAGAAATACTCAGTGTCGGCAACGCCGAGGTCAGCTTCGACGGCGCAGAACAACTTAAGGCTGGAGATTTTTACTCAACGCCGACGACGCCTGACCAGCGTTGACGGCGCCAAAAGCGGTGCAGACCCCGTTTCTAAAAGGTTCGATGTATTTAGACGATTTTTTGAAGAGTTTTTTGAGGCACCTCTTGGAGAACCGGCCTTGGGCTTTATTTGGAGCCGAATTTCATCAGAAAAATGGCTCGTTTACGTTTTTCACTCCTCTACGTTCATTTTTCACACTACATCATTCCATTCAACTACCATATTGGAGTAAATTTTTTATTTTGCTTTCACAGTTTGAAATTTAGTGTAAAACTTTCTGTAAGAGTGTTAGAGAAGAAGAAAAATGAGAGATGTCTTCTTCATGCAATTCTAAGGAAAAGCTACAAAGGATTTGCTCTGAGAAAAAGTTTTCAGATAAGTATTGTTTATCTATCAGTGTTGTATGAACTTTCTTTTATATATGAAATTTGTGTTTTGTTATTTCTTTCTCATGAAGTCTGAATAGTTTCCTCTATCTTTCTCCCTACTCTGAGAAATCGTGAAATTAAGAGATAATATGGATGTACCAATATTAAAATGTAAAATAAATTGTGATGACTTTTTAACTCCGAACTTAATTAATTTTTCATTCTGGTCAATTGAATTGTTAAAATGTGTTGTGAAACATATGATCCGGGAAATGGAGTATGAGTTCTACAGCAGAGTGAGGATCACATTTGATTCCATGGAAGAGAATATCGTTCATGGAATTAAGTGCAAATAAATAGGAAAATATTCCTTGTTGGGTGTAGAATTGGAGAATCTTTAGGGTGACAGACTAAAATCTTCAATTCAATCTTATTGTTTAAAAACTGAAGCGAGAGCTAGCCTTCAGGTGAAGGGAAGTGGGAGTTCTGGAGTGCGAGTCGGTATCCTTCTAGCCTAGCCACGGATTTAGAGACTAAACACTGAAATAAGCTAATGATTTTCTATACACTGTATCAGGGTAGAGAATTAAAATTGTCCATATTTGGCAAAATACATATTATGAGCATTTATCTCATCTCATTTTACCATAGCTTCAATGTAGTGGGAATGATATTTTTCACATAAAAATCTTCCTTGCATAAACATAGTTAATAGATTAGTATTTACTGTTTTAAACTTCACATTTTTTATTTGATAATAGTTTAGAAATTTAATTTAGATTACATCTCAACAATTGAAATTAGTGACAGTGATTTCAATTGACTTTCTGTGAATTTCATAGCAAATTTATCATTTTCAATTTAAACATTCCTTATGAAATTGATATTTGGGGTTTAAATAGAAAGTTCATTATTACTTGATAACAATATGTAACCTTGCGTAGAATCCGAATATTAATTGATTATACTTATTTAAATTTTACATAATCTATCGAAACAAAAAAATAGATCAAGTTTTTGGCGTCATTGTCAGGGACAGATAACAGTTAAATTAAATAGTTTTGATCAATTAGGAAATTTAGAGAAAATATATATACCATAAAAAAAATTAAAAATTCAAAAATTCAAAAATAAATATTTTTATTAGTGAAATATTGGATCTGAAGGTTTAGCACCTTACGATTCAGAATTAGAACGTACAATTAGAAAAATTTGAAAATAAAGAGAAATTAAAATTTTACAAGAAATGACGAATAACTTAGATAATCCAATAAATGAAAATCGACAAAGAACTTTAAAAGATTATGCGAATTCGACAGTAGATGAACTTCACTTTACTATTCAAAATCCTGATGTTGCAGTTAATTCATTTGAGCTTAAACCTGCTATTATAAAGATGGTACAAAATAATCAGTTTGGATGATCACCTACTGAATATCCTAACTTACATCTTGCTAGTTTTTTTTAAATTTGTGTTACATTTAAATATAACGGAGTGTCTAATGATGTTGTTAGGCTTAAACTTTTTCCTTTTTAATTAAGGGATAAAGCTAAGACTTGGTTAAATTTGTTAGCACCTGGATCTATTAGAACTTGGAGATACTTATCACAAAAATTCTAAGCTAAATATTTTCCACCCTCCAAAATCTCTAAGCTGAAATGATATTACATTTTTTTGTCAGTTAGGTCGAACTAGAAGGGTCATCGCTAGAATCATATCATAATTTCATTAATGGTGCAACAGTATCATCATCGCTAGGACTATTCTCACCGCTAGGTCTATCATTGAGGTCTATCCTCACCGCTAGGTCTATCATTGAGGTCTATCCTGTTGCAAACAGTAAAATTTGATTATCCTTTTTTCCAGGATAATATATATATATATTATCTAGAAGCATGAATTGGCTAAAATGTATGAAATTGTTAGGCTAAAATATGTGGTTATCTTATGCAAGATTTATGTTTCTGTTTTCAGTATCTTTGGTGCATATATACCACTGATCTTTGGTTTTGGCTGTCCACAAATTTTAGTGTCACCCTAAACAATGATCGAATTAGAAGGGGATTTACATATGTACTATTGAATTCTTACATATTTGCATTTTTAATGCTTAAAACTTTTATATTTACTTATAAAACACCCTAATTTTTTATAATATAAAAATTTATCACGCCGAAAATGAAATATAACGCCGCCCAATCTTAAGAAGAAGAAGAAGAATAAACAAAATAGGGTTTATGCCCTAAACCGAAAAAGAATAAAAATACTGGAGGTTATCTTCCATAGAAGTAGGTATATGATACATGGATGTAGAAGAAAGAGAGAAGATGTGGAATTTATTAATAACTAGTAGCACGAGAAATTTTGATTAGGTGGGAGGGAGGGAGGGGGAGGGCTTGCCGGGTCGGTCGGCGGCGGCGAGGGTTTTCTGGATTAGGCGTTGTGCCTTGCGGCTTTGAATATCCACCTTGATGCTCGCAGTCTTGTCCATCTTCGAGTAAGACTCCTTCTGGTTCTTCTTATACCCCCTCTTTCTGCCCAGCGTACCCATCACCTTCGCCTTCATCTTCTCCACTAGCTCCTCCACCCTCATGCTCTCTCCTCTCTCTCTCTCCTCTCTCTCTCTCTCTCTCTTCCCCGTCCCTTCTAGCCCGCGCATACTGAACTGACGTTGTGCCAAATAAAATTTATAATAACCTCTAACGCAGTATTGGTCTTACTTTCAACAGTATTAAATTATAAAAATTAATTTGGCAGCAACCCTCCTGCGACCGTCATCAATGATGAATTTATTGGGTGAGGATTCCAATGGGATTGAGAGAAAAGTGGTGCGAAAAATAATTATCAAGCCTTCCAGCCAACACATTTTGAATTTAACACTTTACAAGCCTGCCATATCTGATGTGATGTATAAGAATTTTGATATCCCGTCAACAAATCATGATGATTTTAATAATCCACCCACATAGGCCACAATAACACTTCCTAAGACTATAATAATGCACATAAAAAATGCTAACATACTTTAGACTCCTAAATGTCACGGATAAATAGTCTCACATCGGCTAGGTGTAGGATCGAAAAGCAGTATTTAAGTCTTGGGCTGCCCACCACCCATAAGGGCTCTTTTGGGAGGTGACAAGTGGTATCAGAGCAGATTACTGCATGTCAGGTGTGTGGACTTTCCATGGTCCAATGGGACCCTCGGTGGAGCCAATCCGTGACGAGGGAGTCACGTGATTGGGTGGAGGAAAATGTCACAGACAAATAGTCCCACATTGACTAGGTGTAGGGTCAAAAAGTAGTATTTAAGTTCTGGACTGTCCACCACCCAAAATGGCTCTTTTGGGAGGTGACATAAAGCTCTCCTTATAACTGGCTATTACATCTTGTGTGATCCACAGCTTGTTTCGCTCTTAATTCCTGCCTCTATAATGTAGAAATTGAGGTGTCTCTTCCTGCTGACTTTTTTTTTTTTAATTATCTGAGTTTGTGTTTGATTTTAGTGCAACGCTAAAATGATAATTAATTAATATTATCTGGGGTTTAGGGTTTAGGATTTAAAGTTTTGGGACCATTTGGAACGCATCAAATTTATAATTAAATTTAATCCAAAATCTCAAATATTCCTTCCAATTGAGAATCAGATTTTTATTTCAGTCAAAAAAAAAAAAGAATATGGCAATTAATTTGGAAATCTCAGTGATATCAGATGTGGAATGCCAACATCTGCTCTTTTTTTTATTTTTTCTATGATTACCGAATGAAATTTTATTGATTACACAATCAAACCAAGACAACCACGCATTTCTCGTTAGTTTGCTTTGGGCACTATTTTATGTTGCATTTTTTTCCCCCCCCGCTGAAAAAAGTGGGTTTGCAGAAAAACAAAGGCACAGACAAAGGTGAAAGCAGTCAAATGCGAAGACCATAGTGAACAAGGGTTGAAGAGATTTTATCGGACGTATATGGGGAAGGTTCACATTTCACAAGACTATTTTATGTTCATAAGACTTTTTGCAGCCATGATGTTGATTGCTGACACTGATGTTAACTTTGATTCTTATGATCCAGCACAAATATGAACAATGACCATCATTATAATTGGCTATAGTGATGTCGATTTCTGATGATCAGCACAAATATCAACATTAAGTTATCTTCATTAGTTTGCAATTGATTTTGACACCAAAGTTCAATGAAAATCTTGCATCAAAGATGCCGACTTATTTCAAGATTTCTGAAGGGCCGTTGTGATCATTTCAATCACAAATATCCAGATTTCTGTTCATGTTTTATGTTTCTTATATACTTCCAAAAAAAAAAAATTAAATCATCAAGACCTGACATAAAATGTTGTGGAAATAAAAATAATAATAATATTTTGTGCCCCCGCTCCGAAAACTGTGTGGCTCCACTACTGATGAAGATGAACATACAAGATTTGAATTTAGTTTAGGGTAAGACATAACTTGAAACTCATAACGGAAGCAGCAAGAAAATTACTGCAATGCCTGCGTCAATAGCTTCCAAGTGGTCGAATATAACAGATTTCCGCCTACGTTCAAAAAGGTAAAAATACTTGTCATTTGTGCTCGACGGTCAGTACATTGGCATCCTAATAGATAAATGGGTAACAATTATCTGGATGCCGCAACTCCAAAGTCAAAAAAATGATGAAGACAAAAATGCAGAGCCAGAAAGGAGGGAGGACCGGAGGAGTCTTATGTTGATGAAGGAAACTAGTTCAAGGATGACATCAACTTTGGTAAAGCCTTCAATTAGAAGAGTGAGCACAGTTTCATCAAGTCTCCAATTTGAGGGCATCAGACCATAGCATCACGGTGGACAGCATTGCAATGGTAGCTGTCTCTACTCGAAGGCGGCAGGGACCAAGACCCACAGGTGTGGCACCTGCATCCACCATCAGCTTCACTTCCTCCTCTGTAAAATCTGATATGAATGCAAATGTTTCAACTAGGTTATCTACAAGTGTTTGAAGCCAAAATTTGATAATTATGATTATGCATTATTTCAAAGTGAAAAAAATACAGATGCAATAAGGTAAAAAAAAAATAGTCAAGACAGGAGCAGCAGAAAAAAAACAAACACAGCCACATAATTTAATTGCTTTCAAAGCAAGGCATTAATAATATTCATCTTGCATCTTGTAATCGAGACAACGGTATGGCAGTTCATATAAGAGAGTTATAGGGAGAGAGACAGAGAGAGAAAATGTGTTTCACCTCCTTCAGGTCCAACTATAAGAAGGCCAGAGTTGGCCGCACTTGATATGGATAAGATACTTAAAAGAGGAGTAGATTCCGCAGCTGCTAGAAAAGTGAGTTTGGACTGGGAAACCTAAGAAAAGCCCAAAAAAATCCTTCAGCTGCAATGTCCTTATAATTGAAAGAAAGGATGACCTCATTAAAACAAAAGAAAAGGAAAGGAAATATATAAAAAGCCCATGAGTTTTTTTTTTTTTTTTTTTCTAGGGAAAACTAATCCGACACTTGCATGCAATCATCAGTAAAATGATTAAAAAGTATGTGAAAAATCAGACAAGCTCTAAGAAATTCATGAAAGGAATTCGTTGAAAAGGGCTCCCAGATCATTAATGTCATAAATCCAGAAAAGGGCAAGCAAAATACTGGAATTTGAGTGGGGTGCAAACCTAAAACTAGTACACAACATAGTTCATCTTTCTGATCCTTGCACACAGCAAAGATAGAGAAGAAGAGAGAGGCTCTGACATCTACGTATGAGAACAACACAAAATTTTCATTAGCTTCATGAAAAGAACCTTTACTGATATAGTAGCACAACCAATTTGTACAGAAAAAATTCTATTTGAACAACATGTAGTGAAACAATTACATGCAAATCTTCAACTGAGGTCATTTTTCTTCAGCATTTGCTTGGGCTTTTCAACTTCATTTTGTATGATCATTTCTTCAACCCATT
>NEWO01000147.1:1321299-1344864 GCA_003013225.1 Phalaenopsis aphrodite | reverse complement strand
ACCCATTGAATCGGTTCTAGCATTTGTTTTATATGGCCTTGACACTATTTTCTTGAACATGTTTTTATTTCAACTATTAAAAAGTTTCAAATTGTAGAAATCTCAGTCATCCACTATCATAAGATAACAAAAAGATATAAGATCATCTTCGTACAATTTCATCATCATAGAAATCTTCAAAAATTTCAACTTTAGAGGAAGCAAATGAGAGCATGGTTTCAATGAAATAAATTGATCATATTTAGTAAAAAATTACACAGATCATTGGTAAAAAGGTAAGAACAAGGTTACACGAAAACCTTTGACGAAGTTCTTGGTTAAACTTTAGAGAGGAAAGGTATCAAAGATTAGAGTAGTAGCATATCTAGAAACTTTGCATAATGATCTACGAGTAGATTGATAAGGAATGGAAAGGCGAGGTGAATAATGACAATTGGAATGCTAGGAATCTTGTAGCTTTGGGGCCCGTTTGGGGCAGCTTATTTGGTGTGGTGGCGTTTTTAAAACGCATCTGGACTGATTGGGTAAACTGCGTTTTGACAGCTTATGCGTTTTTAAAACGCAGAAAACTGTATTTTCACACCGCACCGCCTACTAGGTGCGGTGGGAGCTTATTGGCAACGGTCTGGCTTTTTCAAAAAAATAAAAAATTTGTAATAGCCACCGCACCTAACTTATCAACAGATTATTCAATAAGCTACGGCTGCCCCAAACATACCCTTGATCTAATAGGTTGACAGGATAGGCTAAGCATTCTTTAATTTTTTAATGTTTACCTTTGTTCACCTGTTTGAAAATATAGGTAGCCAGGTCATGATGTTGAATTAAGAAACCACAAGTCATTTAAAAATAAGAAAAACAATTAATTAGAAATAACAAATTAAAATAACATGCTCAGAAAGGATGATTATGCTCAAGTGAAAAAGAGAAAAGCCTCAAATAAGGGTCAAGGAACTAGTGGGCTAAATGGACAGAAAGACTTAAAAAACACCAGAACTGGATCAATTGAATCAATCAAGCACATTGTACAAGCAATCAAACAAGACAAATCGGGTAGGGAACATTTGAAAATGAAGCCCAAAAATCCAAAAGTGCGTGTGATATGATTTACTAAATGCACTATCGCCATTTTAAATGAAACAATTTGGAAAGCAAAATGGAGCATCTCAAACGAGCATTTGGTCGACAATTGAGCGTTCGTAATGGAATTCCATGAATTATAAATTTCAATTATGCCCTTCAAAGCTCATTTGTGCCTCCTTGTAAATTTTCTGAATCGGGTGCTTTACTAACTCTCGCACCTCAAGAAAATAACTAAAAATACTTTTACAAAATTCTGTTTATATGTGAGTAGTTATATACATACATATATACATCTATATATATATATATATATATATATATATATATATATATATATATATATATATATATATATATATATATATATATATANATATATATATATATATATATATATATATATATATATATATATATATATATATATATATATATATATATATATATATATATATATATCAATTAAATTATTAAATGAATCATTCTATTCCAAGTTTGCTTAATAACAATATTCATTTGATTAATATCACTGTACACCAATTTAATGCAATTATTGAGATTTGGAATAAACCAACACACTTTTATTGATAGAAGGAGGGGAATTTTAACTCAATTACGATATGCATGATAATGAAAAGCAATAAAAAGAGAATAATAAAAAATGAAAGAAAACAAAATAAAATAAAGTGAAACTGGAAAAATATAATCAGAGTATAAAATCAAATGATAAGTAATGATGGTATAATTTAACAGACCCCTCAAGTTGAAGCATAGATGTCAGTTATGTTCAACTTGGACTTGATCATCAAACAAAGAGCGAGGCATATTCTTGGTGAGATATCTGCTAGTTGACCACTGGAGGACACATATCGAATGCAAATCTCCTCGGACTCGATCTTTTGAAGTGTCTGTCGATCTCCACAAGTTTGGTACGATCTTGCTGGATTAAATCGTGAGCAATATCGATTGCAGCCTCATTATCATAGAATAGTTGCAAAGGATTGAAGTTTGCATACAGAGTTCACAGAGCATGATGCGTAGTCAGAGAGCTCGACGGATTCCTCAGGACATAGATCGGAATTCAGCTTCAGCACTGCTTCGGGCAACCACAGACTATTTCTTGTTTTTTCACGTGATAAAATTGTCTCATACAAATGAGCAATACCCCAAGATGAAACGTCGATCATGAACTGATCTGGCCCAATCAGTATCTATATTGACAGTAATAGACCGAGAGGTTTGACGGGAGAAAAGCAACCATGAGCCTGGCGTACCTTCTAAGTAGTGAAGAATCTGGTGAACAGCTTGGAGGTGAAGCTCGTAGGTCATTCATGAATTGACATATTACTCCAACTGTGTGGTATATGTCGGGGCGAGTATGAGCGAGTTAAATGAGTTTTCTCACGAGGTGTTGGTAATGAGTCTTATTGACAGGCACAGCATCGGGAATGTCAGGTAATTTTTCATTAGGATCCATAGGAACAGCAACGGGTTTGCATAGAAAAAGTTTGTTCTCCATCAAGAAATCAATCACATATTTGCGCTGAGAAAGGCAAACTTCCCGAGATGATCGGCCACTTTCATGCTTAAGAAATATCGGATAGATCCCAAATCCTTCATCTCGAAGGATGAAGCAAGGATGTTATTTAAGGACTCCAATGTAGGAAGATTGTTACCTGTAAGAATAATATCGTCAACATAGATAATAAGAATAGCTACATGGTCATTGGATGTCGAAAGAAGAGGGTGTGATCTAATTGAGTCTGAGTAAACCACGGCCCACAACCACCTTTGTGAACTTGCCAACCAGGCTCTTGGGGATTCTTTTAGCCCATAGAGGGATTTCCATAGCCTGCACACTTGTCCTCAGAAAACAGTAGTATCAAAACCCGAAGAAAGTGACATGTACATCTCTTCTATCAGCTCTCCATTTAAGAATGCATTCTTGACATCAAGTTGAAATAAAGATCAAAATAGATTCACTGCAAGTGACAACAGGACCCTAATGGTGTTCAACTTAGTCACTGGATCAAATGTCTCATCATAGTCAACTCTATAGGCCTAAGAGTATCCTTTTGGCGGCCAATATTATTTTGTTGCGTTCAAAGGACCTGTCAGAGTTGAACTGGTGCTGAAAAATTCATCGACACTCTGCAGCTTTTTTACCCCCAGGAAGATCCACGACGTCCCACGTATGATTCCACTGAAGAGCATTCATCCCCTCAATCAATGTTGTTTTTCAGGTTGGGTCAACAAGAGCAACCTCAATAGTAGCATGGATTTGATGGCCCATCAAGGCGGTAACAAATGCTTTGATGTTGGCGATAAACTATGGAAAGATATATATTTTACCCTAGAATAAAGGGAGTAAGTCCGATTGCATATCTTACCCGAAGAACTCACCCCCTCTTTCGGATGAGGGGTCGTGCTAAGGATGTCATCCGGAATGAAGTCATGGTTTTGTAAGCAGGTAGCAAAATCTAGAGTAGGAGTATTGGGATGACTGCATCGAGTGTAGACACAAACAATGGAAGGAGGAGATGGTGCATTCAATGGGACAGGTGACTCCTCGGTGGTAGGAACAATGGGAGGATTATCTATAGGAGTAAGATAAGGGACAATACCAAGGAACTCAAGCTCCCCTCACTGCTAAAGGCAGAGCTAGAAAAAAATGGAACACTTTCAAAGAAAGAGAAATCAGCACTCACCAAGATATTGTTTGTGGTCGAATCAAGATATCGATACCCCTTTTGAGTTTCGGTGTATCCAAGGAAGAAGGATTTTATGGATTTGGAATCAAATTTACTCCGAGTTGGGAGAGTGTTCCAAACAAAGGCAGTGCACTAAAAAACCTTGGGATCTAATGTGAAGAAGACCCGATTGGTAGGTAAGCACGACATCAGAATGGCTAATGAAAGTCGAAACTAGTGAATTTTGGAAGTACTCTATTTATGAGATAAGTGACAGTTAGAATAACATCTTTCCAAAAGCATTTCGAAACATTAGATTGAAATATAATGTGCTCACTTAAGCAGCATTATCAGTCGTAAGACCACTCTGACCCGGATTCAATCTATACAGGGACGGATAGCACATATGGGGAGTTGTATTCTCAAATACCACATTTTGTTGAGGAGTGTTGTACAAGAACTATGGTGGAGAATGTCTTTACTAACCAAAAAGTCACTCAAAACAGGATTGAAAAACTCACAACCATTGTCGGTCCAAAGGATCTAAGTATGAGTTTTGAAGTGAGTTAAGACAAAGGTGTGAAAGTTTTGAAAAGTTACAGCGACTTCCGATTTGTCTTGTAAAATGTAGAACCACGTCATTTGAGTATGGTCATCAATTAAGATTAAGAATCATCGTTTATTAGTGTAGCTGAGAGTGCGAGAAGGACCTCATATGTCATTGTGAATGAATGAGAAAGGAATGGAAGGTGTGTAAGTGTGAGGTGAGTAATGGACTCGGTGATGTTTGGCAAACTGACATGTCCCAAAATTGAAGTTTCAGAGATTTTTATTAGAAAACATTAAAGAATAGAGCTTTTTCAAATATTAAGAACTAAGACATCCTAAAAGAACATGTAACAACATAACAGGACATTCAATGACTCGAGATAGGCTACAACTTTTGAGTGTCGTGTCTTCACTCTCCATGTTCTCGTTTCGAAAGTAGTAGAGTCTGGATACCCTTTTAGCAGTTTCAATCATTATCCCGAAACGACAATCCTAAAAAACACAGTCATCAAAAGAGAAATTAACAACGCAATCGACATCACTTGTCAACTTGCTGACAGATAATAAGTTACATTACAATTGGGGAACATGTAAAACAGACTTCAGAGTTAGATCAGTCATTAGTACCACCAACCCTTTTACCAACAATGAGACTACATGATCGAACATCAATTATGATGGTATTTTTTCCAAAACACAGATCGTAAGTTGAGAAAGCTTGCAAGCAGCCAGTCATGTAATACGTAATACCTGAATCAATAATCCACGAACTAGAAGAAGAATATACTTTGAGAACCATATGAAAAGTACCTTGTTGTACGTGAGAGGTCGATGGTTTGTAGAAACCTGCTTGAACCTGGCTGACTTATGATGAATCAATCGTTGTGCCTGAACCTGCAGGGAGGTCGGCTGCTAGAACCGAAAGAGGAGGCGGGGGCTGCCAGATCTAGGGTTAGGCTCTGATGTCATGTTGAGATTTGGAATAAACTAGCACACTTTTATTAATATGAGGAAGGGTATTTAAACCTAATAACAATAGGCATAATATTGGAAAGCAATAAAAATAGAAAAAAAATAACAATGAATGAAAATAAAACTGAATAAAGCAAAAGGGAAAACATATAATTAGACTATAAAATCAAATAATAAGTAATCTAATAGTAATAATAGAGAGTATTGGTAGCTTAAGGATAATTATATTATTAACCGTTAGTAGAACCAAGCAAACAGAGAGAAGGTTATAGGCCAAAGCTTGGAGCTTTAGGGAAAATTTTGTATTTTTATATTTATATGGAGAAATCGAGTTTGGTTTATGTTTTCTATATTTAAGGCCTTGAATGAGTAGTTTTTTTAGATAAAATGTTATCTTAAAGTTATTTTGAGTAATTTGTGTTGCTATATTAGAAATTTTAAATAAATTGAAAAATGTAATGTTTGCTCATGTTATTTAAGAAATATTAATATTTCAAAGAAATAAAGATAAAAAAATTTGTTCAAGATACCAATCTCTAGTATAAGTATTTTTAAATTTATTGCTAGTGAATTCTCATAAATAATAATGGACTTGTATATGTATGCTAGTAGATTTTTTCTTCACATTGAACATATTAATTGTACAAATGTTATCAATAATTCTAATGCATTGCATATAATCACCTGTTAAAAAATAAATACATATTACTTTCAAATTTTCCAAGTCCCATGTATATTCAAGTATTAAAATGTTACTTTCATTTTGCAGACTTATGTCTTGGATGCTGGTTGATAAAGATATTCATAACAATGATAAGCATATTTTGAATGTTTATGGTAGTAATGTTGAAAGAGAAAATATATGAAATGTCATGTCATATAAAATGGGTGACAAACAAATATGATGACCTATGCAGGGAGATATGAAGGTTCTAATAAGACGAGCCTCCATTACAAAGCAAGACTCTTAGCAAGTCTACATTGAAGTAGTCCAAGTACTATCAAGGGGACATTCAATAACTACTATGTTGGAATAAACTTAAACATTATCGTCTTTTATCATAAGCTGACAAGCTAAGTGATAACTATAGGATTTATAAATATGTTAAGATATAAACAATCATTATATGGCACTTCTGAGACTATAACAAATAAAAATGAGAAAAAAATATGAAAATTAAACTAGTATTTTGATGCTAGCATTTGATAAACATATTATGTTGAATGATAAAAACTTAATATTTACATTTTTATTTGTTGTGAATATTAATGCTTATAGCTTAGATTGTATTTTTTTACTTGTTCAATTATACAATTGTCTTTATTTTGTGTTTATTGTATTTAATTAGTTATGTTTATTGATTATTAATACTCATGCCAGTTTAGCTGATTGGTAAAATATATTATTTTATTTTCAGATATTTCAAATTATTTATTAAATTAAGCTTTATAACTTAGGTACCAAATATTACTCAAGGTGTTGTTTGAGGCAAGAGAAACAAGTAAGTTAGACCATAATAAGGTCATCAGATTTATTAAATGAATCATTTTGGCGTATCAGAGAAAAAGAATGTGCATGATACACCTATATATCATGTAAATTAGAAACTTCTTAGTCTATTTTGATAGTTAATTGTGTATGCTTCCATGTTAATTGTTGTAATTAATTTATTTGATGACTTAAAAAGAGTTACGCATTTTGATAAATCCAAGCAGACAATTTTTTTGCTCAATAAGAATCAGTATGAAATATATTTGACTAAATTGTTGGCCTTTGCTACGTCTAGTACTCAACTAAAAAGGGATCAAAATGGGAGTTGATAAGCAAGCTAGTGAAGAGAAAATGATGATGGAGATCAGCATGCTAGTTTCAAGCAGATATAGACGAGTCAACAAGCTGGTGCCATATGGATGAAAACTCGTAAGCTAGTGTCAAGCAGACAGATAAATATGCCCAATGTCAACTGGCATGTTCAATTAGACAAGTGGGGCCCAATATGCCTAGTCAACCTTGTATATTGTATTGTTGTGACTCGCATATATGACAATAATTTATTACAAAAATTTTGGTGCTGCAATCAGCATCAGCAAATTCCATCAAAAAAAGATTAAAAATATAAGTTCATGAGAGAAAATTCTCACTCTACTTGCGGGAGTCACTGCCATTTTTTTGAGTTAAATACACAGCCTCCAAATCTAAAACACATTTTATAATGAAATTGAATTGTCTTCTAGTTTTTTCTTTTCTTTTTAGGATTTTGTTTGTAGTTAAACTGTGCGAAAAGTTAGAACCATTCTTCTTTCAGTGCACAAGAAATAAAGATCTCCTCGCTGATTAACCTTTCTTGTGCACCACAAAAGGTCATCCTTCTTCCTAATAGACACCGTTCTTGGATCATTTAATTGGAGAAAATCCAGCATAAAGATATGATGAAGGAATCAAATGCCCGTCATATTACAAGTAGCTGTTGGTTACGGAAGAACAAATATAGAAACAAAAAATCGAAAGGAATGCCTTTCCCCCATGTTCACAGTAAACATGAAAGGTGTCAGAGAATTTAATCCTTCAATTATCCTTCGGGTCAAATCAATTTGATTTGCATAAACAGAGTGCTATCTTGAAGTATATATTGTAAAAAAAAAAACTAAACTTCCATGTTTTATGTTTTGGGTCATCAAATTAAAATATCTGGACCAAAATTCAAATAATAAAGAGGAATACTGAATACTTACACAAGGAAGGAAATTTTGAAGCTTCAAGGGAGGATTGAGAGTCATCTTATGCAGACGCTTACCTACCAAAGAGACAAAAGGAGCATAGTCATAAAGAATAGTGTAAATGTAAAAAGTGAATTGAATGATAAAAATTCAGTAGATATAAAAAGCATAAGGATTTTGACAATCTAAACGAACAAATTGGTTACTGTACAAAAGTTGAGAACGCACATTGCTTGATAGCAGCTAAAATGACACGTTCCAACCTATCCACCCGGTTATCTGTAATTGTAGGAGATCTTTCTGCTAGCAGAGGAGTTATGCTGCTGGCTCCCAGTTCCTTGGGCATGATAATTGTCAATACTTTACTCAGTACCATTCACATAGAGACATAAGGATTATGAATATTAACTCCCAGTTCAAAATACATACTGTGCATTTCTCGATAAGCCAATCAGCACGACCCCCTTTTAAGGTGCCTGGTTGTGAGGAAAGAAAAACGCATGAATGATGAATATAATATAACAAGAAAAATTGAATTCAACGTTAAAAAAGAAACAATCAAGATGTTACTCACCGAAAGAGGCAAATACATGCCACTGAATGCCCTCAGGACATAGAACTTTTGGCTCTTGCAAAGCAACGATATCCAAAGCATTCTTATCAATGCTCTTTATGCAACCTTCCACTAGACCTCCTGTTCCGTTGAAGAGCTCCACCCTTCAGCATATGGAAATAAGAAACAAGCAAGCAAGCTAGAGCTGAGGTGCTAAGTATAAAGCAAAATAGATGAAAAGAAAAGGAGGAGAAAATTATGTAAAACTGGATGTCATGTTCCTTACAGACCAACAAGTCGAAGTAGAGAAACTTGATATGCACAGCATGCGAATGCTATGAAATAAACCTGGGAACTCTGAGAACCGAACAGAGCACCAATACAGTAAATGAAAGGATGAGAAAAACTAATAATAGAGAGCATAAAAGATAGGTCATTTCATTGAACTTTTTCATCAACCCTTATAGTACATAACAGGTAGTATATATAGGAGAAGAAGAAGGTTCTAGCAGCATAACTTTAGTAAATGATTGATACAGGATGGTGGATTGGCGCTAATACCGTCCCTCAACTGATGGGTCGTGGAAGAACTGTCAACTTGGTGCAAAGTTGATGAAATTTGTGTTTAGATAAGGCTTTAGTAAGAATGTCAGTTGGTTGATCCTGGGAGTGAATAAATCTGATCCGTAGTTGGTTGGAGTGAATGTAATCACGGATAAAGCAATAGTCATCTTTATGTGCTTCGTGTGCGCATCAAATACAGGATTGTTTGTAATGGAGATGATTGAAATGTTATCACAGTGAAGTGGTGTTGGTTGATTGAGAGGAACATCAAATTCTTGCATCAACCTTCTAAGCCATGTGATGTTTATATTTGCAGTAGCAAGTGCCCTATACTCCATTTCGAGGAGCGTGCCACCGCTGATTATTTCTTCACAGTCCAAGAGATCAATGTGTCCCCCAGGAAAGAACACACACTGGTGATCAACTTGCGATCCAATTGGTCACCAGCTCAATCGGCATCAGCATATGAGCGCAGATAAAGGTTTCTAGAGCGAACTTCTAGCCCAAAGTGACTTGTGCCTTTCAGATATCTTACGAGATGTGTGAGGGATTTGTAGTGGTTTGTTATGGATGATCGCATATGTTGACATAGCCAGCTAAAAGCATAAGTGATATCCGGTTGAGTCATCGTGAGATATTGGAGCAAGCCTGTCAACTGGCGATAAAGAGTGGGATTATGAAATGGGGTACCTGATTCCGAAGAGGTGTCTTGGCGAACATTAATTGGTGTGCAGTCCTCCATGCCTGCATGCAAAAGGATTTGTAGTATGTACCGCTGTTGAGTAAGATGACATGTTTGGTAATTTGTGAACTTGAATGCCAAGGAAGCAACCAATGTCAGTGAGATTTTTGAGCTAGAAGGTAGCAGCTAGAGTTGCAGTTAAGTCTGAAATTGCACTAGAATCATTTCTCGTAATCAGAATATCATCCACGTAGATAAGAACAAACATCCGAGTGCATTCTGATTGTAGAGAAGAAAGGAGGGATTGCCTTGTTGAATACAAATCCTTTATTTTGAAAGAAGTTTGAGAAAGTAATAAATCATTGCCTGGGAGTCTGCTTTAATCCATATAGTGCTTTTTGTAATAAGCAAACATGATTTGGAAATTGTAGATCTTGGAATACAGGGGGTTGTTTCATGTAAATTTGTTTATTGAGCTTGTCGTAAAGAAACGAATTGGAGATGTCAAATTGAAGGATGGGCCAATTTTGATGAAGGAAAACTGTGAGCAAGATGCCAATAGCGGGGTGTTTAACCATGGGACTAAATGTTTCATGATAAATTACCCTGAATTCCTACTTCACCAAGTGAGTTTAATTTGGTTGTATAAGTCCATCGAGAGCAGAGTGTTAATGGGAGTTGGAACTAACTTTCACGTTCCTTGTCGTTGTAGTGTCATTATTTGTTCTGTCATGGCATGCCTCCATTGTGTTAGTTTGGATGCTTGGGTGAAGTAAGTTGGGTCGGGTGGCTGCTGAATGTGGTGAAGAATATTCAATTTCTGGATGGGTTTCAGCTGACTGGTTTTCATCTTGGTTATCATTGGATGGTTCGGTTGAGGTGGGAGAATGGATGGTGGTGTGGGAAAGTCCATAGGAGAACTGGATTGAGCAATGGGTGGGAACGAAGGCGAGAGAGGTAAGGTAGGAGGCGGTTCGATAGCAATTTGTAAGAGTGATGAAGGCTGTAGGAAATAGGGTGTTATGTGGGCTGAAGTGGAGGATTGATTTGGTTGTAGTGAAGTTAAGTTTTAAAGAAAAGGAAAAGTATTTTTATCAAAGACCATACGACATAAAATGATGATTTTATTAGTGGTAGGATTAGCATTTATAGCCCTTATGTTGTAGAGAGTAGCCTAGAAAAATACATTCGACTGATCGGGGGTTCAAATTTGTGGTTGGTTTGAGGTTTCCTCCATGGGTAACAAACACATCCAAAAACTCGAGTATGGTTGCATGTGGGTGGGGATTTCTGTAAATGTTCATATGGGGAGATATAGTTGGTAATTCTAGTAGGCATTCGATTTATGACATGGACAACCATTAAAGGAGCCTTGGTCCAAAATTTGTACGGAGTATGAGCTTGATGTAGGAGAGCATGAGTGGTCTCCATAAAGTGTCTATATTTGCTTTCCGCCACCCCATTTCGTTCGGACGTGTATGGACAAGTGTATTGGTGAAGAATGTCATTTGTAATGAGGAATTGATTTAGAGTGTGATTATTATATTTGTCATCCCCGTCAAATCGAAGAATTTTTATATTGGCATTGAATTGAGTTTGTTAAACAGTAATGAAATTGAGTAATCATTGGTGTTTGAGATTTGGAGTGCTTGAAAAAGTCCCAACAAAAAAGAGAGAAGTCATCCACATCCTGGATAAGAAGGAATTGGGGAGGAACCTCATACATCACTATGTATAAGCTCTAATAGTTTGTAGTTTTGTCTTATAGACTATACAAAGGGCTATTTATGGCTTTTAGTAATATTGTAAATGCTACAAAAAGTAGGAATAGATGGAATATGTAGTGATTGACGCTTGGAGATTGCGGTGACTATGCTCGGAAGAGGATGACCCAACCCTCTATGCCATAACACAGGGTAGTGTGCATTGGAGATGGACGCAGTCAATGCTTGTGGTGTGATAGTAGAAGATGGGATGGAGTAGAGACCATTAGAGTTGGGTCCCCGAAGGATCATGGTGAGAGTCTACAGATCAAAGATAGAGAATCCAGAGAAGTCAAATGAGACAGCAATGTTGTTGTCTTTGGTTAACTGATGAATAGATAGTAAATTATGAGATAGAAGGGGTATAATGAATTTGAGAAAGTTTAAGCTTACAGTGGGGGGTAGGAAGGATGTCGTCACCCTTATGCTGAATGGAACTGCTTGCCCATTGCCAACAGTAACTTATTCGGCGCCATAGTAATGAGTTGTGGTTTGTAACTGATGATATCCGATGCAAAGATGTCAGTGCTCCTGAGTCAAGGATACACTCTTTGGAGGTAGCCGCAAGGGCTTGAGGAGGAACAGTGGGTTAATATGTGGATATCAAGTGCCCTGATTTAATACATATTTGACAAATGACTGGTCGATTGGCTTGCTTACCACCCTTAGATCCACTTGAATATGCTACAAGATGGTTCATATTGAAGTTTCGGCCTCTACCTCTACTATGAAATGAACCTTGCCTGATGGAGATTGTGGGTTAGTATCGAGGCTATTTGAGTTAGTATCGAGGCTATTTGTTTGGTATTTTCTATTTGTAGATTAACTTCCTCACCGCGCAACAAAGAGTAGAGATCTTCAAGTGTTATGGGTTGAAGCATGGTATGGAAGTCTTGCATGCATTGTTGATTGGTGGAAGACTGTTGAGGATGTATAGAAAAACATCCTAATGATCTAAATGAAATCCAGCACATGTATATGATCTACTATGTTTCAAATATTGGAGAGGTATTATTGCATTTTACTATCCTTCATGGTGATATGATGCAACTCGTTCTTCAACTGTATTGCTCTCGAATGATTCGTGGGTTGTGGACGTTGCCCCAGGGTGCTCCATATTTATGTGGTAGATTGTAGATGTAGGATGTGAGTGAGAACAACAAGATTGTTGATGGAATAGAGGAGCAATGTTAAGTTCTAGTCGATCAGCTCCCATAGCTGAAATTGAGGATTCTTCACATCATTTTCACCGTCTCCTTGAAATTGTGGTGGATGGATGTAGCTTCCATCCAAAAAACCAGAAAACCAATTTGCCTTGAAGGTTTTCAGTACTTGCACCCTCCATATGTAATAGTTGTCGACCGTAAGTTGATTTTGAGTGAGGTGTTTGAGAAAGGAATCGAGGAATTTTAGAGCAGGTGTTACGTTTAGGATAGGAGCATTCATAAGAGTCGTTTGAGATTCAGAGACAGTTGATTCCTCCATTGCCTTGAGAAAGGAAGAAGATTTTAATAGAAGTTGAGGTGAAGGGAAGAAGAATTACCAGGTGTGAAACTCTGATACCATGAGAACCGAACAAAGCGTAAATAAATGGATGAGAAAGACCAATAATGGAGAGCATAAGAGGTACGTAATCCCATTGAGCTTTTCCATTAAACCTTGTAGTACATAACAAGTATATATATATATATATATATATAGGAGAAAAGAATGTTCTAGCAACATTTCTTTAGCAACCTAATTGGTTAGGATATTTCCTGCACTCCTCCTTTGGGACCACTTGGAAGAATGATGCAATGGCATTGCTTGATCAACCGTGACCAATTGAAGTGATCCAGGTCCTTAGTGAGATATCTTGTTCGGTAGGGACGAGAAGACTTTGTTTTCATTTGCATATAATGGAAGATGTGACTCTACCACTTGTTGCAGAGGGTTGAACCCAGTTCTATTAGTTGGACAGATCTTCCCTATGATAGGCCTATAAAGACTTATGCAAAAGCAAAGCCAGATAGCTTGGCCAAGCGTTGGGTCGAATTGCAAGCCTCAGGATACCTTGTGCAAGTTAATGTGCTACATCTAGCCATTGGAATATGTGATGGCACCTCCGGAGATTGTAGTTCGTGTCCTCCTTGAGGAAAGGACACTCTCCTCATGATATCTTATTAGGTACCAAATCGGGCAAAGAAGATTGTATGCAATTGAATTTTGTTAAGGACTAATAGTACTTAAATATTCCATTAATAGATTTCTTCTTTTATTTTTTTGTAAATTTAATTCTTCTAAAAACCAAATATCTCTCACAGTTATCAAATGTCCTTATCCCACAATCGCCGCATTTGGCACCACAATCCTCCAATGTGAAAAGTATCATTATGTCTACAAACTCAGCTTTATCCTTGACCTTTACCAGCTGAATGTCAATTTTCTCAACAACCACCAATCAACCCCCTTCTACCTCCGTTGTTTGCCTCATCACTTTCACCACTATCATCACCGACACCAGCTTGAACTCGCAAGCATCTATAGTGCAAAGCAAACTTAGCCATACCGCAAAGATATAAGCACTCACACACGCATCTCAACTTGGAGAGAAAAGCATGGTATGCCTGTGACATTCATTGTGCAAGTACATAAGACTAATTGCACATTTTGTTAAGCATTGTGGGCTAAGGAAATGTGCGGACCATCTTATATGTTGTAAAAGCTCCATCGTGCACATCAATTTTCATACAGGTACATAAAGCCCCATTCACATTCTTTAAGCATGGTGTCCTAGACATTGACCATGCATGCTTTCTAGGCAGGGTGAGCATGCCTGGTACACCCTTAACACGAGGAAAACATTAAGAGGTTTCCTATATTTTGCTTAAATATCAATTCAAAAACTAAATTAAAATGAGATGTTGGACTAAAATGCAATAAAACGAAAAGAGAAACTAAGGAATAACATGAAAAAACTAAATATGGCCTACAAGTTACTTCAAGAGAATAAGAATAAGCATAACTAAGACTGACAAAAGGCCTAAAAGGACTTACAGAGGACTTAATAGCTAGACAATGAGCATAAAAAAATCTCCCGGCAACCTCTAAAAACTTCCTATTACTCACGGCTCTCAGAACACACAATGAATTGAAGGAACTCGAACTGTCAAAATGAATTAGGATGCCCCTCCTATTTATAGAAAGAGAAAATTTCCCAGCAGAGCCCACCTTACAAAAATAAAGCTCATATACAAACAAATTTATGATGTTTTAAATATGTAATGGAATATAGTTGATAAACATTCGCAGCTAAATTCAAAATACATACTTGAAAGCAAACATAATGCAAATATCAAAACTCTAAATGAAATATCTGTGTATTTTAATAACAAAACACTCATGAAACGATAAAACTCAAATAATTTTAAATCCTCCACAAATATCATGAAACAATTTTCAACTCATATACAATAGTTTGAAAATCGATCGTCTCAAACTCCAACCTAATTATCTCATAGTGAAAATCATGCAACTGCATCATTTGGCAAACTCCAACAAATATTGCCTCTTGAAAGCCATCTAAGTCCTTTGAGACCTATAGAGTTCTTTGCATACCTTTAAGTATACCCCGACTGTGAGTTTTGGTAATGAATCTATTGCATTGTATTTAAGTTTCTGACTTCACCAAGATCGACCCCGGTTATTCTGTTACAATTACTGATCTTGCCATCAAATTATTCTCTAATATTTAGCAACATTTCATCTATCTTTCCCTTAGAGCACGTGTCTATTAATTTTTTTCTCCCAGTTCCTTCTACATTTCATCTGCATCTCCCTTTGTGTGCACCGCATGAATAAATGTCAACCAAGGAGTTAAGAGCAGTCTTGATTCTAAGTTTGTGCACTACACGTGATGAATCATCAAAGGAGAAAATCACGATAAAAATGGACAATGACAGAGAGATGAAGAGATGATGTTGAGGAAGCAAAATGTGGGAGGAGGAGAATGAGCTGATGAAGAAAAGAAAGAACGGGAATAAGATGAAGAAGAGCGAGTAGGAGGAAGGGATGCATAAGTGGATTATATGAGAGTGGAGAAACAAGGAAGTGAGTGTTTTAAAAGAAAAAAATCAATAAGATTAAAAAAATTCCCCTATGGAATTTTGAGGTCCATGCACTAATTACAGAGTTGGGGAGACCACGTCTTAAAAAAGAAAATAGTTAACCTCTATATGTACTTTGAAGGCTCACTTAATCAAATGTGGAGAAAACAATGGAAGACAAATACAACCTCACGAGAAATTAACACAAAAAATTCAAATTCATCATCAATGTTGTCAAACCAATACGATCTGAGAAGAGTGGCCTAGTAACGTTTTAGTAGTTGCATGAGGCAGGAGAAAATTTTGCCATACATAAAATAGAAAATCAACAATAGAATTTGCAAACACAAATATTCTAAGAAAATGGAAGAATATAATACTAGCAAATATTAATTGTCATAATATTTATGTATGCTATATATAGAGAAAAATATGTGCATGTGTAGTTTAAGCATGCGCACCAATGCGATCTCTATAGAATCTTTTTCCAATTCGTCATGTGAAGTGATTATATTTGTTGGTAACTTTGAGGGAGACAAAAAACTACAATGCAGACGGTGATAGATGCTCATGTAGTTGTTCTCAGATGGCTCAAAGTGTATCACTTCTGAAGATTGTGGACAATTCAACCAACCCAAACCATGGTTTGCTCCAATATTGAATTTGGGTGCATTTATTGAGGCCAACAACTACTTTTTTAGGCTTTGGAAATTAAGATCAACTTGGAGAATCAATCATCTGGTACTCTCAACACTCTCCCAAACGAGCCCCAAAAAAATTATTTTTGCATAAAATATTTTGTAATTAGATGCTTTAATAGCAAACCAACTTTTTCAAAACTATCTAGAAACTAGCATATTTGAAAGCTCATATTTTCCTAAACCCAAAGGAACTAACTTGAGCCACCCTTAATTCTTAAGTATACAACTCAGTATGAGAAACTCTCTCTATTTTGCACAGACAATTCTCCATACTTTTGTAATCCAAAAAAGGTGCTTCATCCTCCTTTCTATTGATTTGCTCATTTGCACATGCTCACATTAGTACAAGGGATGATTTTGCAGTACATTTTCCGAAATAATAATCGCAATTGAGGATCAAACCCTTCAACAGAAAGGAACGGTACCTGGCGTTCAAGCCCAGCCGGAGGACCTTCGTCATGTGCCAGAACTCGTCTCCTTCAACTCGGACAATCTTGCCCTGCATGAAAGTTTTAGCGGTAGTCAGCAGTGCGATTGGGACCTAACTAGGTCCAAAAGAGAGAGCAGGTGAAGGAGAGAAAGGGGGGAGAGATGCCTTGCATGATGGGAGAGTCTGCGAGTAGAAGCGAGGAAGGCCTCCACGAGACTGGCTCGGCAAGGATTCCGATGATAGAGCGCGGGTGGGGATGTAGGCTTTGTGCAGCCATGAGCGACTGGGTAGGAAGTTAAAGCGGCGTTGAATGACCGGAAATCGCATGAAAACCTGAGCGATTTTACCAGAATGTCGCCTGCATTTAAAAATCTCACGCTCAGACCATCATTTTTACAGTTAAAACCATCTTTTCCGATGTAATAGTATGACAAAAGTGAATTTTTATAATCCTCTTTTTCATTATATACAATAACATAAGAATTGGGTGTAATTATGTACATTTTCATTTTTTTAAATGGCGCATAATTTTTTAAAATTTAAAAAATATATTCATTATTTTATTTCTCGGCAATTAGGATATTTTAGATTCATGTCACAGGATTCTTTATGATAGTTCACATTCATATTGTTGAATCCAAAAATGTTCAAGAAACACGTCAAAAAAATGAAAGTTTATGCTAAGAAATGATTAGGAGAGAGAGAGATAGAGAGAGAAACGTATTAGAGCATAGGGCTGTCAAAAAAGTTTATTGTTTGCGAACAGCTCATGTTCGATTCGTTTGATAAATAAACGAGACGAACGCGAACAAATTTTTTTCATTCAGCTAGTTAAACAAACCAAACACGAACATTAATATGTTCGTTCGTATTCAAATCATTATTGTTCGAAATATAAAATAATTTAAAATATATAAAAAATTTATGATATTTTCAAAAATTAAATTTATAAGTTATAAGATACAATAAATTTATAATAATAATATATTAATATGCTATATTAATAATATACTAATATAGATATTATATATTTATATATTATAAGTTATATAATTAATATAATATATTATTTATATATATTAATATTAGGGATGTCAAACTGGCTCGTCGTTCGCGAACAGCTCGTGTTCGGCTCGTTCATTAAGAAACGAACATGAGCTTATTTCAAACAAACTAAGTTTCGAACAAACCGAACACGAACACAAGTTTTGTTCGTTCATGTTCAGTTCGTTTACACCCCTATTAGACCAATAAGAGAGAGTACCTTATTCATAATAAAGACCCCTATTTATAGGCCTAGGTCATAATATTATAAAAGTACATATTTTTCCTTTATTATTAACTTTTCAGGAGAGTTTTTTTTATAATTATAGAGTTATTTGCATATAATAAAATCGGGGTCCAATTAGATCGATGAGGTTTGTCGATCGGGCAAGCCTTAATTCAAACGACATATGGTCTGAAAGAATGCTCTCAATCGATCATCATGATGGTTGATTACCGCCCTGGAGGAGTTTCTCCTACCGCCTTTTGTCGATTGTTTGGACAAGATGTTTCCTTCGACAATATTCATCCATAAACGATTGTCGAAGGCTACGCTCGATTGTCTGAATCGTCTTCTCGTGCCCTTCATCTGCTTTCAGATTCATGCTAACATATTTTCATATGTACATATTTAATTCATCGATTCTCTTGCTCCTCCAACATTGTATAGTACACGAGGATAAGATAAATTTTTAACATGTATTAAATAAATAATTAAATGATATTATTGTGCAATAATGGACTTCTATAAATTTTCGTGTCTGGGTCATTATAAATAGGTTTTAAGGCAAGGGAGGTCTACACTATCTCTGTCTCTTTTAGCTTCGTTGTCTCGTGTCATTCTCTTTTCGTTTTGTTTTCGCAATGTCTGACGAGAGAGTGTCACCTTCCGATAAGAGTGTCCTCCTCAAGGTCATGATCGACATGCTTGTGCAAGCTCGTAAGTTAGACGTGAAGCATAAACCAACATGCGAGGTATCTACAAAAGAGGTGAGTGGGAAGAGAGTTGTGCTCAACACAGGGGTCTATGATCGTGAAAGTCAGCCTTCTTCTTCCAGTTTTCTTGCATGCTCTCCCTAAGAGAGGGCTACAAGGCAGGTTAGGGGTCGTCCTAACGATCATCCTACAAAGACACTCGTGGGGGGTGAGTGCTCCCGTTGCGAGAGAAAGATTGCCCGTCCAGGTGGTTGTGGGGGCTACGGTTCTCCGAAAAATTCTAGAGGAGGCGTCAGCTGAGGCTAAGACATGGCTCTGACCAACTAAGAGTGGTTTCGTCATAAGGACGATGCGGCAGTTGTGGACCATTTTGCGGTCGATGGGATGAGACAGGTTGTCGCAGGGGAAGCAGATGTGGCAAAACTGGGTGCACTGGAGCATAGTGTTGAGCGGGATACCGGGGATTGGGGTGTTGGCGTCAAGTTTTTTTTGATGTTGCGAGAGAGGAGGAGGGGACCTAAGGGCGCCTTGTGTCCTCTGATTTTATGCTTTGTCGCGTTGTTGCGATGGGCATTTTCTTCGTTTTGTGGGGTATCCTCAAGGAGATGATAACGGAATAATCACTGAGGTTCTTGAGAGAGTTAACTTGGTGGAAGGAAAGGTTGTTGTTCTACGCGAGGAACTTGCGGCGTCCCAAGGGGAGATGCTTGCCAATAATGGGGAAGTTATGTGTCTATGTTCGGAACTATCAACCATTACAAAGGCCCTCACTGCTCAGCCTAGGAATAGCTAGAATGACCTTTTAAGGATGTGCAAGGTGTTTATATATGAATGGCTTCGCCATCATGGGTTTGTCTTAGGCGAAGCCGTAAACGATCGCTTTGTGATATTTTTCCTTCCTCAGTTATAACCGAGGGTTGAACAAGACGATGCCCCCCCTGTATATAAATAAATAAGAAATGATATGAAATATATGTATGTATTTCTGATAATGATTACTTTACTTAGGTAGAATGTTGTTCCGCCTCATCAGTCGTATTGGCAGCGTTTCAACTTCCCAGGTATTTTTTCTATATATAGTGGTCGTGCACCAAAATTCAGCTCAGTTATAATAAAAAAAAAGGTAAAATCATTAAACTCATTATCTTCTGATATAAGGCGCATTAATTAAATCCCCGTTTAGAAGAGTTTGAAGGTGAGGCGGAGGCATAACCCCCACCATAATCCTTTGCAAACCTTGCTTAGCCAACCAATCAGCAGCAAAATTACATTCCCTATAAATGACATCAACTTGTATAAAGAAATTGTGTTTTTTTATATAATCATGTATCATGTTAAGCAACCAAATGACATTTCAGGTAGGGGGTGTGATCTGATTGAAGATGGTAAAAAGTGTCTTAGAGTTTGTCTCAATATGTAAAGTATGGTAATGAAAAAGAACAACAATATTTAATGCATTCTATAGAGAGTAACACTCCGCCTCTAGAGGTGACGAGGCACAAACCAGCGAGGCAAAATAACAAAGGCAGCTTCCCATAGAATTTTGAAAAATGCCACCCATCCCAGCAGCAGTTAAAGTCCAGTTCCCATCCACATTAAGTTTAATCCGACCATCATAGGGGGGTTTACGCCGTAAAAGTGTGGCCCTCCTACCACTCTGTGAAGAATTAGCACTTAATGCAATGTGGCGAGATGCTTTAAGAAAATAAGCAATTATATATGAAGTGGTAAGAGTAGATGTAGAGGGAGAGCCTCGTATTTATATGCGTTACTTGCAGACCAAGGAAACCAGAGAATAACAAAAGGAAAAGTTTCCATCTTTTCCTCATAAAATGGGACAGCCTTCCAAACATTAAGATAAGTGTTCCACTCCCAATGATCAATAGATCGTGGAGTCCAATTAATACCAAAATACAAACCAACCGAGCACCAAACCTCATGAGCAAAGAACAGATGAGAGGAAGATCCCTCATGACATTTGCAAAGATTACATCTTGAAACCATACATAAACCCTTTAACTTCAGAATATCATCAAAAGGCAAAAGCAATAAGAAATATCTCCAAAGAAAGAAGGATATAGAGGGAGATAATAAGACATTCCAAAGATTAGAGGTCCGCCTGCGAGGAGTGAAATCATGAATATTTTGATACAGCATTTTTGTGATGGAATCATTAGAGGTAAATTTCCATATAGGTTTATCTAATTTAGTGGCATCAATGGGTATTTTTTGAACATGATCAAATTTATCTCCAATCAAAGACCTAAGCTTAATAACATCCCAAGCTCCATCTTTCTAACAATCAGTGACAAGAAAATTGTTATCCTGCAAAGGATGCGGGAAGGTAGAAAAATCTTCCATACCCCAATGATTAAACCAGAAGGATAAATTATCGATGCCAACATCCCAGTATATAATTTTTTTAGCAACAGGTCTAACATTTAGCAAAGATTTCCAAACCTTAGTATCCTCAACCTTCCAAACAACGTTAGAAGGGTGGGTATGGTTGCAATACTTTTGATGGAAAAATTGAGCCCAAAGAGAAGTGCCCATACGAAATTTAAACTAAAGTTTACACATGTTAATTTCAGCAATGTGATTAAGATTTTTAAAGCCCAGGCCACCAACAATGATAAGTTTGCAAACCTTATCCCAAGTGCTCCAAATTTTACGTTGAGAGCTCGCGGACTACAGGAATTTATTAAAAAGTTTGTCCAAAGAAAATTGAGTACTTTTTTTGAGGTGCAAAACTTGAAGAGCATAAAGAGGGATGGTGTAAAGGACACTCTTAAGCAAAGTAAGCCTACCACCATTAGAAAGGAACTTATTTCTCCAGTCATTAACTTAGCCTTGATTTTATCAACAACTTCATCCATTTGAGTTTGCCTCTTTCTGCCCCACAAAATATTAACCCCCAGATATTTAAGAGGGAGAGAGTCCACCTGACATCCGGCGTAAGTAGCAACCCAAGAAGTGTGAGTGGGGCTAACATGTTTGCTAAAAAATAGCTGACATTTAGCCTTATTGAAAGTTAACCCAGAAGTATTCTGAAAGGTATTTAAGGTTCGCATCAAAATTTTAAGAGCGATTTTACTAGCATTCAAGAAAAGGATAGCATCATCAGCGTAAGCAAGATGACTAACCAAAAGCTTAGATCTATGAGTGAATTGAGTGTGAGGATGGAACAACTGCACTTAATTTAAAAGATAAGAGAGGTAATCAAAAGCAAAGATAAAAATCGTAGGTGTGAGAGGGTCACCTTGCTTAATACCCCTGAGGGAGGAAAAAAAACCATAGGATTTCCCATTCACAATAACGTTGTAATGATTTAATTCGAGGAGCCATCTTGTGATGATAGCACAAAAATTCGTTGAAAAACCACGGGCTCGAAGAATACTCAAAATAAAATCTCAACTAATAGTATCGAAAGCTTTTTTAATGTCAAGCTTGAAAACCACATTCCCTCCCCTACATTTCTTATGAAGGTCTTCAATAATTTCTTGAGCAAAGAGAATATTATCAGATATTTCCTTGCCATGAACAAAAGCAGACTAGTGCAAGGAGATGATGTTAGATAGATGAGGTTGTAAACGAGCAACAATAATCTTATTAATCACCTTGGAGAGAACATAAGTAAGAGAGATGGGACGAAATTTATCCCAACTAATTTTGTCGTTACCTTTAGGGATAAGCACAATAAGTGAAGAAGTGAAATATTTACCCGGATTATCTCCCAAAGAATAGCTCTGAAGGGCACTCATAACCTCTTTTTTAATAATATCCCAACATTTAATATAAAAGGTTGATGTGAAACCATCAGGACCAGGGGCCTTATTGGGATTAATATTCTTAAGTGCGGCAAGAACTTCAACTTCAGTAGGAACATCAGTAAGCGAGAGGAAAGAGACATAATCCTTTTCCCCATTGAAGACATCCACATCAACAGGCAAAACTAAAGTCTGAAATTGGAATAGATTGGTAAAATGTTGGGCCGCGCAATTGTCAATATCATCGGTATCATGGAAAAAGGAAGTATTTTATAGAAGCATGGAAAAAGGAAGTATTTCTATCGCCACAAGCAAAATAAATGTCATTAGCTTTTTGTTTAAGGAAATCTTCCTCTAAATCAATTGCTTTAACAAGGGAAGCATGAGCCTGAGCCACATCACTAGCCCATTGAGGTGTGCAACAAACATTGGATTCTAACAAATCAACCTTAGCATGTGCATCAAGGACCTTAGAGAGAACATTTCAAAAAACATGGTAATTCCAATCCCGCAAATGTATAACAACCTTTTTACGAAGTTGCCACAACATGTACCAAAGATTTCCCACAGTATCGGACTGCCAAGCATGTTTAATGAGATTCAAGAAAGTGTTATGGGAAGTCCAAATATTGAGGAACTTAAATTTGTATATGGGGGAATGTTTAAAGAAAGCAAGTGTAAGTAAAATAGGGCTATGATCAGAAGTAGCTGAGTTTAAGTGTTGGACTTTAAAAAAGGGGAAATAAGTGAAAAAGTGTTGTTTAGCAAGAAAACGATATAATCTTTGCAATAACTGAACACGGCGCTGTTGACCTCACTTTTGGTTGAGGTCTAGAAAACTTCTTCAGTAGCCTAGGTCTAGCCATAGGACTTTCCTATTGACTAGTCTTAGAAAATTAGAAGAGGTACCCCACCATTAGAAATTCAAAACTCTCCTATTTACTCAACTTGAAATTCCACATATTGATCTTAACCTCTAGCATTTAGTAGGTAAGATCATTATAAGAGAATTCAAGAAGAATCCCTAT
>NEWO01000147.1:1297608-1321244 GCA_003013225.1 Phalaenopsis aphrodite | reverse complement strand
TACCTAAGATGTAATTAACTATAGGGGCTTGCCCTTATAGGAAGCTTTTCTCGAACCCAGCATAATACTAACCCTATTTAATTCCTTATATTAAATAGGGGAATTTGTCGGCCAATACATTGGTTTCACAGACCAAACGGATGTCATAACTTTCTTCAGTTTATTTGATCGAGCCTCACCCTCAATTCTTGTGTTTATCCTTCGAGATATATACAAAATTTGAGGTAAAGTGCTCTTTCATCTAAACTATGAAAATTATGAAGTCAGTTTGACTTCATCTTTTTCAAAATCCAACTTTTTTTAATGTCCTTCCGAAGCGGGCAACGGGATTTTAATTCCGATGGCCGACAGCTTCTTACGGGCAAACTTCACACCAAAAATAGTGCCGACAGGCGCCAAGTGTAAAGGGAACCAGAGCATTCCATATCATGCAAACCAGCATCCGCCACCTTATCACAAAACCGATTGATGAGGGATGAGTCAAATCCCCCTCCACCTCTTTTCTCAGAGGGTTTCATTATCATGTTAAAGTAGCCACCAACAAACCAGTTCTCATTAATCACCTCACTCATAAGCACAAGTTTATCCCAAAGAAGGACTTTATCATGTAAAAGACAGCTAGCATAGACAAAGGTAGCCCACCCTTGAAAATTATCCATCTTGAAATTGGTAAGCACGAACTGATCCTCATTGTCAACAATCGTCAAATTGACTTATTGCTTCCAGAAGCTCCAGATTTTATTATTTCTATTACAAAAGTGATTGTAATGAGAGAATTTTCTGAAAATTTTGTCATGGTTCACAGAAACCTAAGGCTCCAAGATAGCAAATATAAAAAGCTTATGAACCCTGCATAAATGTTTCAGTCTATTAAGGGAGCTAGGGTCTACCACTCCCCTAACATTTCAAATCAATATATTAAACATGATGTCTCGAGCTCCCTTTTCTAGAAAATCTAGAAGGGGTGTCAGACTGTTTGCCATCAGAGTGGTATATTCCACCACGAATACTGTTTTCACTATCAAGATGAATAAGTTTATTTTTTCTTTTACCCTTCTTTGTCCTTTCCTTTTGAACCGACCATTCTGCCTCAAGCATATTAGTGGCAGCCAACACAGCATCAACATGCTTTACGCTGAAATTCAAAGTGTTTAAGCAAACATTACTCACATTACCTTCCAAGGAAGGATTAGTTATATAGTTTTTGACCTGCATATCTTGCCGACAACTACCATTTATATGAATATCATTAGTTATGGCAATAAGAATAGTAGCAATATCAGATATGGGAGCAATATTATCACAAGTGGTGGTAATTGTATCAATGGTATCATGGGACACTGAAGTGACTTTAGTATCATTTAGAGGAGCAACACTATCCCTAGTGTTAACCGTATCACTAGTGTTAACCACATGGGTAACAAAATTATCAGTAGTGACATCAAAGGAAAGCATAAGGGCAACAATATCAACAATATAAATAGTAGTAGTGACATGGGGAATATTGTCACTTACAACAATATCAGTTAAAATAGAAGGAGCAACCATATCCTCTTCAACAATATCCCGTGTAGCAATATCAAAAAAAGTTGAACTAACATTTTCATGTGTAATCATATCCGGATCAGGATTGACGGGATTTACAATAGCTTCAGTCCTAAAGTGTTCTGTATCCGGCTCTAGACCAGCTCCTTGTTTTAAATGCAGATATAAACGATGGCAATTATCAATGATATGTCCAAACATATGGCAATGAGTGCAGTAAGGTGAGTGTCGTTCGATCTCAACTTTCTGCCAGCAACCGTTATGTTCGGATCCAATCCAAATTTCATCAGAGAAAGGTAAGATAATGTCCCGTTCAACTAAAACGCGAACCTCTGAAGGCCTCGTAAGAAGGTAAGCAGGGCCATCCATTTTTAGAGGTGTGTCGTATGCCGCAGCAAGGGAAAACAAGACCTCATGATTAAATAAGTGAAGTTTTAGTCCAGGAAATTTCAACGAAACCGGTATATTAGGAGGTTCCAATTTAGGATCAAATTCTACATTTCATTTCAGAATTTTCATAGAAATACCATCAAATTTAAGAACACGACGTGTAAATAGACATGTATAATCTTTGTCATTAGATAGTTGTATAAGTATGTGCCTCCCATCAAGTGGACCAAATTTCCACATACCAGCTAATTTCAAAGATTCAAACTTCTTTATAACAACTTCAATTTTAGCTCATAAACAAATTTCCCCACTAATGTGTGACGACAAGATGAAGCTAGAACAAAAGAGTCAACATCGGATACAAACAAAGCAAGTTTCCCATTTTCCCCCCAATTTTGGAATAAAGCTAAAATCACCATTAATATGCAAAGCCTCGTGAAAAGAAGGGAGGAAAAGACCAGTGGTGCTTGAAATGGAGCCACCATTACCCTTAAGAGTGTCCACAAAGGAACGATCCATAGGAATCTCTCGCAGGAGACCCTAAGGATCGGTAACGCAAGAAAAAAAAAAACACAGAAAATGAGAGAAAAGGACATATCTCACCAGCCGAAGATGGGGAGGGGACCTTCGAACACCACCCAAGAGCCTTGCCGTCGAAAACGCCTTAGGATCCATGGGGACGCCAAAATCGCCAAACCCTAACAGAGCAATCGCTAAACCCTAGATATATTTCTTCAAATAAATATATGGCAGAAATTAGGGCTGCAAATGAACCAACATATTCGATGAACAACTCGAACTCAACTCGATTAATATTTGACCATGTATGTCTAAATTAGTAAATAAATATACTTGAGAATTTTTTAAGAACTCGAAACATAAAATAACTTGTTTAACATGTAACTTATTAAACCAACATTTATATAATATATTATCTAAATAAAAATTGATTAACTAAATTTTATTTAATAATATATTTAATAGTAACATATTATAATTTAATATAAATATACACATAAACTTAATCTATTTTTAATCTTTTTTTATTTTAATAAACTTGTTTGTTAGTATTTATTTATATTATTTGATTTAAAAAAAAAAACTTGTTTTATACAAATATATTATTTTATTTATTTGATATATACTAGTTAGATGCCACTTTAAAATTGATTCAATTGCTTTTCATTTCAATTGTAATATTATTTGTCAACAATTTTATATAAAATATCATGCGCTCATTCAAAATTTTAACTTATTTACGAGTATTACACAAAAAATTAATTACAAATCAATTTTTTCATTCATTCAATTATTTAGTTTTTCTAATAATATAAATATGTCAAATACAAATCAAATAAAAACGTTAAAAATTTTAAGCAAGCAAGGTATTAACATATATGTGAAAACTAGTCTCACGCTCGAGCTGAACATGAAGAACATATGATTCGACCAAACTAAATCAAAATAATTACATACTCGACTTTGCTGAGCTCGATTACAATCCTATAAGAGATATTGCTATTAATGAGGTTAGGATATGATAAAATGCTTAAATATAAACACACTAGCAAATGTGACCTGAAAAAACAAAAAAAAAAGCTTTCCATTAAAAAGCTTTATGAAAAATAGGAAATAATAGCAAAATTACTATCCATTTATTTTTTTAACATTTAAAATTTATTTTTTATAATTATATCACACAAATCTTTAATACAATATCAAAATTATCTACTTTTTTTTTTACATTTAAACTGTGAAATAAATAGTTTCATTCCATGGAAAAGATGACATTATGTAAAAA
This sequence comes from Phalaenopsis aphrodite, assembly GCA_003013225.1. Lineage (NCBI taxonomy): Eukaryota > Viridiplantae > Streptophyta > Magnoliopsida > Asparagales > Orchidaceae > Phalaenopsis > Phalaenopsis aphrodite. The sequence continues at coordinate 1,317,508 of NEWO01000147.1, read as the reverse complement.
ATCGAAAGTTTTATGTGTTAGATATGTAAATACGCAGGAATAGAGGGGTGAATATACAAATCTCCCAGATGCATTCGAGGCTTCCAACAAACCCTAATAACCCAACAATGCCATGATCGTCGCCTTTTTGGGATCTCTTTTCCTCCGTTGCTTAGTTTCGCCAGTATTCCTTCAAGGGATTAACGCTATGATTTCACTTGAGATTTTGAAACTAACACTCTTCAGAATGATATCTATTCGTCTCATCATTTCCCCAATTGTGCCTGTTTTAAAGTCGTTATTTTTCTTTTTTTCTTTTATGGAGATCATCTGAAGTGGAGAAGGTGTTGGCTTTCCCATTAGTTTGAGCCTTCGTATCCATTCTCAATGTGTCCGCCATTGGATTTCTCCAAATTCGCTTGCCTCTGTATTTGGTTCTTTTCTGTTCTTTGTTGGATTTATAACCTTTATTATATGTGATTCTCTTTATAAATTTTGATTTGATTTATTTTTTGTTTTTTTGGTTTTTGAGATGTTGGAAATTAGGGAAGGGGTGGCGTCGATGACTTAAAGGAACCCTCCACTCCCTTAGAATTACACGATCATTTCAACTCTATAGGTGCAACTTCTCTGTTATATACTTAACATAGTTTTGTAAATCAGTTGGAGGAGTGGTATACTTCACTGTTACTGATGCTGCTTATGCAGTTTATAGTATCAGTTATTCAGTATGCTGCTTTTTTCGAAATCTGTTATGTTTGAAAAACTCTGAACTATGACCTTCATTATTTTTCATAATTTTTGCTTGAGCTTGCTGTCTAATGGTCTAATTTACTGTTAGGAATGTTATACGGGCACTTGTTTGATTCTTGGCAAAAGCAAGAAATATATGGGTGTTGCTTATATTAGTGTTGAAGCAAAATATCACATCTTGCAGGGAAATCTTTTGACTGTGATTACTCACAATACTGTTCATGCAAGTCCCTCTGTTTTACATTGTAACAATTTAGCGCAATTGCAATTGCTCGGAATGATTTCTTACGATGAATGCATATTCATATTGAGACTAATTGTATTTTTTGGTCCATTTTTTCACCAATACCCATTCTTTAGGACATTTTCATGAGTTACACACCATTATTGAAGCTGTGCTTGTCTGTTACAGGATTTCCTAGGAAAAAAAAAAGGCTTTACCCGTGAATTCTCTTGATTTTTCATGTTGTTCACTCCTCCAAATAATTTTTTTTTTTTTGCATTTATTATTATTTGATGTCTGTTTTAATTTAAATGTGAATTGGGTATGAGACTTCTAGTATTAGCCTGCTTATCCTTTTGCATGGATGGTGGCAGGTTATATAGCCATTCCCTATATCGATTGATGCCATTAAAGCCCTGATCCACGGTAGTTTTCTCCATTTGGGTTAGGGTTACGCTGGTCTCTATATTTTTTTCTTTTTTATTACAAATTGCTTTTTTTTTAATATCTTATGCTGTGCATCTTTTGTTCTGGTACTTTACACCAAAAAAAGGGTGGCGCTGATGACTGATTTGATTTCTCGATTCTGAAATTTTTACCTAAATTATATATATATTTAGGTGGACCTCCTGATGAGTGTTTATGCGTGTCTGAGCCATCTTTGTTCTCGAGTTAAAAGGGAGAATTGTTGAAAATTGGAATTTTTATTGTGTTTCAGAACTTTCTGCTCCATGCAAATGAGTTTACAGATTCACTCAAATAGATATTTCCATATGCTTTTGCCGTTTTTCAAAAAAGAAAAACTTGAGGAAATCTACATATTCCTTCTTGACTATTGTTGAATATTGCTTGTTTTTATTCAATATTCCATGTCACCATCATATTGAGTCGTATGTCTTGATGATAATATGAAGCATTAAATTGTTTTCTTAAGAAGTATTCAAAGTTAAGAGCAAGAATTTATCTGTAGAACGAGTTCAATAAATTTGTGGACATGAATTGTTGGTGGTATTAATGATGTGGCATGCAGGGAGTTAATTCAGTCATGATTCATAGAGATTAATTTCATAAGCGCATTGAAGGATGATGCAGGTTGAAGGAGTCGAAGCCATAATTCACATATATTAATATTTAGTTGAATATATAGGTTGATATTATTCAGTTTTTTTTTTATTGAGTTATGGATTGGTTGCTTATGTTTTTTATAAAAGTTTTCAGTGTTTCAATTATCGTTTTCCTATGCGTTTAATTATGGGCATAAATCAATTGCTTGCCAGAGATTTTTGCATATTTTCTGTTGCTTGTGGCCTTTCTCCCACACGTCTGTAATGTAGTAAAATCCAATGTATAGTAATTTCAAAGATGCTTAACTCTCTGTCTAGGAGTATTAACTTTTTTTCTTCAATGAATAATCTATTGAGAACAGTAACAAAGTTTTAGCATTTAGTACATTGCCTTCTCTTTCAAGGGATATATGATTTTGTATCTAACGTACAACGACAACTACAACAACAACAACAAAACTTGTATCCCATTAAGTGGGGTTAGCTACATGAATCCTTTTTCTCCATTGTGTCCTATTTCGTGTCATGTTTTCATTTAATTCTAATAAATTAAGACCATTTTTTTTATACAATATGCCCAAGTCATCGTAGGTCTACCTTTGCCTTTCTTAACATAACTCGAATTTAGAACATCTACTCTTCTAATCAGATCATCAGGATGGTCAACGTTTGATGTGACCAAATCATGTAAGACAACTCTCTCTAATTTTGTTCATCACCGGAGCTACACCAACCCTATCATGCATCTAATGTAATGTGTATAAATTTGAAGTTCAAACTTGAACGTTTTCTTGATTTACCTATATGAATCTGGTAAGCTGGGAGCCCTAAGACCTCTTTTCAAGCATGGTAAAATTCATGAACTTTGACTCACAATTTATCGCAATGGTTGGAGTTTTATTAGTGTGGAGGAATAAAATTTGATTTATTTCATTTTCAAATGTTAATTTGTTCAAAAGTCATTTAATTTCTTGCCCTACCCGAGCATCTACCAGAGCCATTTCACTATTTATTTTGTTTTAATTTAATTTAATTTAATTTAATTATTAGTTTATTATTGTAAAAAGAAGAAAGAGTGAATAATGAAGAAGGAAGAAAGAAGAAACATCACTCATTTTAATTTTAAAATGACTTTTTCAGATAAGGGCAAAATGTTTTATCCAAAAATAACTACTACGCAAATATTTTTAAATAGTTGAAACAAACAATCAATCAACTTCCCCTCAGTAGTTTCCCCTAAGAAGAAAGGTGTCCAATTAAGATTATTAACAATTGCAGCCAAGCAAAAAAGAAACAATATGGATCTGCCAACTAAGATATTGAGGCTCCGTTTGGGGCTGCTTAAAAGTGCGGCGGCACGTTTGGATCCATTTCAAAATGTTTTAAGAAATATCGTTTTTCTGTTTGGATCGCACGTTTTGTTAGTGTTTTTTAAAATGGCGTATTTAATTTCTTAATAAACACGAGATGCGGGGTTGACCTCGTGACCTATGTTCGTTTGGGATTATTTACTCCGCTGCCCTCGGCCTAGGAAGAAACCGCGAACAGGCGGATTTCTGATAGGAGCAGAGAGCAAGGATGAAGATGAGAGTTTCAGTGTTCTATGTAAGCCGCGATCCCGTCGTTCCCTTCCCAGGTAGCCTTGATTTAGTCGTTTCCTTCCCAGGTAGTCGTGATCCCGTTGTTCCCTTCCCTGAGACGAGCAATTTAACCCTTTAACTCTTTAAATCTTTCGTTCTCTTCCCTTCAATAATTTTGTGAGTCATTGAACGTTGCTTTTTTTTCTTTTTTTTCTTTTTTTTTGGGAGAAAGAGAGAGAGTTCATGGCTGCTCTACAGTTTTACTGAAGTCCTACTGCCTCTATTCTTTTTCTTTTATTTTTTTCAATCATGTACTAAATATCCTTACAGTGGATTTGGCTCAATTTCTTTTGGTTTCTTCTTCCCCTTTTTTGTTTTTTTTTCTCCTTGCATAAGTGTTATTCTGCAGGCCACTTTATTTGGCAGTCTGTGCAATGGCGAAGGAACCATTGAATTCAAATGAGGTATGAGTTTTTGAGTGAAGGATGAGTTATATTCTTAGTAGATTTGAGTAAAATATCTTCAGTTTATACTTTTTTTTTTTCAATTTGGTTCGGGTTTTATCTCATAAATTTTGTATTGATCAGATTTATAATTGCTAATTGTTTGTATGTATCCAAAAAGTAATTTTTGGCTTAAAGGTTTACCAAATCTTCTCCATAACATTTGCACAATGGCTAAACAACTATTACTATGATAAAAGCGTTTTGATGAGGCTTTTAGGGATAAAAAATAAGAAGATTCAAAACATAGATACACTCTTAAAAATATAATTTACTTTTCTGCTTTTGAAGTATCGAATATATTACCAAGAGAGTTCTGTTACAAACAGCATTACTTAACATGGGCAGAATGATTATTTATCCACAAATAGTTTCAAATCAGTTGTTTTCAAACAGTTGCATATCAGTTATTTTCAAACAGCTATTCTAAATAGTTAGTCAGTTTATCAATATAAGGTGCTTATTTGGATAAATTGGATAAGCTGCAAATATTTTTGCTGCATTCGCTAAGGTTTCTCTCTAGCCTATGTTCTCTTAGTCGGGAAAGACCAAACAAAAAAGTGCTGAGACGCTTTAGTAGTTCTTCAAATATTCTCTAGCTTATGCCAATAATGCAGTCTTTCTTATGAAAAATAAACTTATGATGAGGATATTAAACAGTGATCATGAAATAAATTGTTTTTTTTATATATGAAAAAAAAATCAAATAAGATTTTTAAAATATAAATATTTTATTTAAAGTTTAAATTAACATTCAGTTCAAACCATTTAAAAAAAACATACTGATGAGCTTTAAACAACCACCCAATGTTGAATGAAGAACAAACATCCCTTTATGATAGCTGAAGATTTTGAGGCAATTGAAGGTGAGATTCTCGTAGTTTTAATTTCTTTTTTTTCATTTTTTTAAACATATACAGAAATTCATAATAAATGCGCAGGCAGAATGATACTCGCAATTCATGATGAAAAGAAAAAAGCCTGCAACTGTTTGTTGAGCATGAGAAAATCAAAGCCTGAAGTGCCAGAAAAAAAGCATGCAACTGTAGTAGAAAACTGGAGTGCATAGCAGTTTAAAAGAAGAAACACATACAGAACCGAATGGATTTCATCCCAAAGTAGTTATGATTTTTAAAACAAACAGTTTTAAACATCAATCAATCATTCTCTGCTGCAGTCTCCATTCCTCAACTCTTCAGATCAATCTGCATCATCTTCATCGGTGGTGACGCAGAAGAGACTTAGAGCGAGGGATTCGTTGATAAATTCACAAAGGTTGAGCCAAGGAGGTCATCACTTTCGTGAGCCTTATGGTTCTCTGCCCGGGGGCTGCTTCCTGCACTGCTGGACAACGAACCAAAGCCAGACTCCTGCAACACTCCTGTGGGCGATGATTCAAATCTAGCCTTGGAGTTCCACCCATCAGTCATGAGGTTCAGAGATGAAGCTGATAAATTGCTACTAAGATCCTTTGGGGTAGTACTGCTCGTGTTGGTCAAAACCTCCCCAAGAGGTCCGCCAATGGTTGGCTCCCACGAAATGGGTATCCAACTTAAACCCCTTTGGGTGCCATCATTCGTAGGATTGAACTCACAAGATAGCCTGAGAGGGGAAAATGACAACTTGTCTTGGTTGGCGGAGGAGGATATGGGGATTGAAATGGAGAGTTCAGTTCTGTTTGATTGCTTCTTTTCCATCCCATCAGATTGTGTTTTGGACCAGTCATCAATAAAATGTCGGAAGGGAAAGGGATGGGATCGAGTGTGCTGATCATTCATTTCAGAGTTATAAAAAACAAAACTGAGATTCTCTGAGGAGCAGTTCCCTTCATTATTAAGTACAGAATCAGTTGATACAAGTCCCAAGTCTACACGGGTTGAAGTTTCTTCAAAGGGATTTAGTTGTTTCGACATGGGCAACAAGGTACCTGTGGATTTTGAGTTTACATCAGTCAGCACGGAGAGGCCTTTGGCATCTTGTCTTTGTTCATTTGTACTGTCTCTGTTCATCAGTAACCTGCGACGAAGAAGCTTTGAGAAAATGAGAATCTGCTTTGAGGCTACTACTATGTATTCCGAGAAGAGAAAGAAAAGAAATTGTAATGGATCTCAGAATCCAAATTAATTGTTACAATGAACTTCGTAGGACCCTTTGCAAAGAATCAAACGAAGAAAAAAGTTCATGAATTCAAAGAACAGAGAACTTTAAAATAACCTTTCCCTCAGGGAATTTTTATGCCTGGAGCCAACGTTAGCAGCACATAATGGACCACTTGTAACTTGCACTAACACGAGAATAATTGTTGAAATGTTATAATTGGTCATATGAAAGTCCACTATTCATGTTTTCTAGTTACTAGTGCCTCAGTTCATAACTTCGAGAACAAAAAGAATGAGTTCATCAAACATCACTATATGAGCCACTTTTAGCACAAATTTGTTATCCCCACTTTTTATTATGAGACTTGCTGGTCCGTAGGGCACGCTTAATGACATTAAATAACAGCTGTTATGCCCTACAATGACCACCAAAAATAAGCCAGAAAATTAAATATATATGAAAACTTGAAGAAAAATAAAATCAGTGAAACATAATCAATAAAGTTTTTTATAAAATTTATGAAGCAGGCAGAGAAAACTAAAGTTACGATAAATCAGACAAGTCTGATTCAAACTCTACGTTCTTTTGATTTAGCGTTTAAGTTTGAATCAGACTTTTTGCCACACTTCCTGAAACAAGATGGTAAAGTCATTCAAATTCAAGCTTTCTTCACTGAAACTCGAAGTTCAGAAAAATAATTAAATGAATAAGTGAATAAAGATTGAAACGTTGTTCGGTAAGAGTTGATATATTACCTATCCAATTGCAGAGATGAAGGTTCCGTGAAGCTTGGTTGTATGTTTTTGCTCTGCTGCTGAGCCACGGCGAGATTGTTAGAAGAACCACCACTGGAAAGAGCCGATGCCGATTGCGACGAAGTAATGGCAGCAGGCACAGCAGCCTTGGCAGCATGGCCATTGTGGCCTTCCACACGCTTTCTTGAACGATGGCGACCACGGTTCATGTGTCGCTCGCAGTACTTCTGATCCACAACTGCATCCCTCGAACACCGCCATTTTTTCCCATCTGTTCGACGGCATCTGCCAGGCTCCGGATCAGCACTTCCAGCCAAACCCAGATGGAAATTTCCCCATCCCACTGCAATACACCACCTCATTGTAAGCAACGCTTGTTCACAAGTAAGAGTTCGAAAAAGCTTAAATTAATGGTAATCAACTAATAAAGTAAAGTCTGTGGGAACAAAAGAAAGCAACACCTTATTAAAAACAGCTCATATTTTGAAATAACAGAGGCTTACATGTGCCTGCTGGTCTATAAGTTCTAGCAATGAAGGAAGACAACCCAGAAGGGTTGATGCTTCGTCTGATTGACAAGAGCAAATTAGATGGTAATGGAACTTTTGCATCAATATATTTGTAGATCAGAGTCTGTTGCTCCAGTTCTGACCACTGAGAAGTGGTGAAGGGTCCACTGATCTCAGACACAGCTCCTTGAATGTTAAGGGTTGGATTGCCAGAGCACGCTCCTGAATAAGAAGGTTCATAGACATAAGCATAATAATTACCTACGGTCTTAGACTACTTAAACCATATATAATTATATATAGCATTACAGACAGGTTCAAAGACTAATGAACAGGAGTCAAAATATATAGGCATAGACCCTGTAACGTGAATTGGAAGAGAGACTAAACCCCTCAATGATCTTTACTATTTGCAGCTGCTTTTGAGAATCATACAAGCTGCCTACATATGAAATAAGTTCTTCGGCTTTATCCTTTCGGTCTTGAAAACAAATTTTACGAAAAAAATAAACAATATTTACCTTTCCTTATTTTGGGGAATCCAGCCCACCCAAAACTCCAACTTTTGAGGACAAGACCATCGGGTATGTAGGAAATAAAGATCCAGATTTTATTAAAAAAAAAATCTCAACTTTTTTCATTTTGACAAGACCCAAACCAAAGAGCAGAAACACCCCCATGGAAAAGACGCCTCCACCTATCAGTATCACTTGTAGAGACAAAAACCAGCACAACGCCTTTTATACAACCTAACTACCATACCTGCATTCCTGAAAGTGGGGTAAGCTGAAGATGATGAAGGATGGTTGAAGGAAGGTGAGTTCCAATGATTATTGAGCACCAGAGCATCTGATTTCCATGAAGAAAAGTTCAGCATTTGCTCTCCATCAGGGAAGAGGGAGTGAGAGCCGGATCCAAGGAGGCAAGTTGCCGCCTTGCTTGTTGATGTGAGCATTGGATCCCCTCTAGCCGTCTTCAAACGAGTCCAGTACTCATCATCCTCCTCAACCACGACAGATCTTCCATGCTTGGAGAAACTGGATTGAAACAGCCCCCTTTGCTTGCTGGGTTCGGAGTCCAAGGGAAAAAAGGAGGGGATGAGAACATTGGGGTCAGACGAGACAGGGACCAAGCCATCCGTGCTCAGGGAACAACCCAAGTCCATGTCTAGTGTGAGCTGAAATGAGATTTTGAAGGGATGAGGAATGGAAATGAGAGAGGAAGCTGCTGGTGAAGGAGATGCATTTCTATGTTGGAGTGTTTCCAAAGCTATGAAACCAGTCTGGTTTTCTTATAGCAGTTCATCTATTCTTCCAAGTAAATAATTGTGGAAAGGTGATGTCACATATCAATACTTCATAGAATATTAGGCACATAAATACACATTTATAAAAAAAAAACTATAAATACATTATCTTTCATTTTTTTGTATTTTTATATGCTTCTATATTTTTTCTTCTCATTTAGTAATACCTTTATAAAATCATAAGTTTCAAAAAATTCAAGAAAATTTTATATTTTATATTGACATTTAAAATTGGATATCTCACTAAAAAAAAATAGTCTGACATGTATTTAATGATTACTTCTTCGTTTAAAAAAAAATTTTTGGTTCTAGCTGAAAAGTGTATGCTGCATATTTTCTGTGTGTTTCAAAAATCTCCAAAATATTAAAACGATAAGGAGTAGATTCTTACCATCTAATTCTAATATAACCTAACACCTAAATCTTTATATTTATATACATATATACAACATTTTAATTTTTAAATCGTTTAAAAATATCACTAGTATCAATTTATTTAAAGTGAAATGCATTTTTTTTAAAAATATATTCTGATGTTGTATGGATTCTAGGTTCATGATGGAAGTAAGTAAGGAAATTTAAGTACTTGAATGTATAAATGCAAAAAGTAATAATAGCATTGGTATAAATGTAAATTTTCCTACAAGAATATGATTTTAAAATGGAGATGGTGCCGTTAACTTTTTCTTATTCTTTCTCATTCATTTTTCCTCAACATATAATTATAGATATGTAAGTAGTCATAAATATAACCAAAAGCAAACATTATTTTATATCAAAAGTCAAATAAATTAATATCAATCATCTGAAGATCAAGTTGTTTGAAAATCCAGTTGTAACCTGCACATGGGGGGTATCAAATATCACAATAAACAATCAAACATGTTTCGAAAGTTAATTTAGAAAAACATAGAGGAATTCACATGTATACCACACATCTCCTATGTATTTATATATCCCACATCTAAACTTTCATATTTACACACATAATTTTTATATTTTTAATATCACATCAAAAAGAGCACAACTACACATTTTCATTCATATGTTTAAAACAGTATGTATAATATATGTAAATATAAAAGAATCGTGTGTGTGCTGTAATATACATGTCAAAACATTTGTCTAGTAGTAGTAAAAGGCTATTTTAACATTTACATCTAAGCTTTATTTATTACATCCATAATCAATTTTCTTAGAGATGACATTCATATGTTACGATAATTGCAATTTTAACCATTTTACCCACCTTGTAAATAACTTCTAAAGCTTCAAATAAGCTATATAATGATAAAAGAGAAGTAGTCATTTACTGGGCATGTGAGGTGCACGTGATGCTTAAATTTTAATCTTGCTTTTGTGCCACTCACCATTAGATATTACAAAAGAGAACAGTGCCATAAAATTAAATTCTTTCTATGAACAGCACGTTCATTATTTAGTCCCATATTTTAAGGGAACCGATAAACCCACGACCCACGAAGAGGTAAAAAAACAGACCTAATACATTTATTTATTCATTTCCTTTTCGGAATAAAGAAAATAAATGACATGATTGTTTAATATTAAAAGCTTTCGTGCATTTAATATGAATATATCGTGCTGAGGAAGCTATTATTGAAATATTTTTGGTGAAATGAATTATGTAAATGGGAATGAGAAAGTGGGCACAGGCCTCTCTGAGTAGTAGCCGAGATAGCGTAGCTATCATTATTAGTTGATCTGAGTTGGGAAACTTTTGGTTTGACTTTGACCAGAACCACCAACCCATCCATCCCTTCTAATTTTAATCGGCATGCAGTTTAGAGCAATTTGCATTCTAAATCTTAAAACTAAATTTAATTAGTAAAAGGAAAGTGAGGCCTTCCGCCAAACATATTTAGAAATATTGTAATCATGTGCCTCGGGTTGCGTGCACCTGCAGCATTATCACTTAAATGATGTAATAATTATATTTTTTTTATTTGATGAGTAAAATTATATATATATAATTCTAGAACCTAAAAGAAAAGACTCTGAAGTTAGGCATATGGATAAAAGATCATGAGACTTAGACTGCCCGAGTTGAGCCAGTAAGGCTAAAGCTAACATAACCACAAAACACAGCCAAATAATATAAGAACGAGCCACTAGATAAAAATGAGACAAAAGGGTATCGAGCTAACCACTAAATGAGAGTAGAACTGTTGAATCGAAATTTGTCTGGTAGGTTTGCCCAAGGAATAGTGTTAGACCGAGCAAGGATGATAGATGAGAGAGAGAGAATGAGAACGGGAAGACTTCCTTGATAGGGTGAAATGAGTTGTTCCTGAGCTCTCCGCCTCATTTTAGGATGTTGAATCCAAATTTGCCCAATAGGTTGTGCCCAAATAATAGAGCAATTGATCGAAGAAAGATGATCGAGAAGAGGGAGAGAATTGAGACAAAGAAAAAGGGAGAGAGAGAGGGGAAGACTTCCTGCGACGCATGAAATGGGGTGCTTTCGGACTCTCCAACCCATTTTTATTCCCTGAAACCATTTATTACAAGTGAGAGGATGCATCATAAAGCCCTATTACGTATAGAAGATAGGGGGGACCAAAAAAAATGAAAATTACATATTTAGTCTCACTTTAAATAAGAGAGCAAAGAGTATTTTTGTCCCTTTTATCGTGCATCGTCAGATTGATCGAGATTTGTGTAGATCATTTTTGAGTATACATGATCCAATGCAAAATTTAGTTCTTTAACAAGTGCAACCATCTCAAGGGCGCCCAGAAACCTCTCACCAGATATCAAGTTTTGACAACCAAACTAGATCAGCTGATCGACACACCGACCAAGCCCTAGAAGACGAACTTAATTATGCCATCTCACACCAACTAAGCTTAGCCGACCAAGTCCATACAACCAACCCAAATGCAATCAAGCTTAGCGGGCCAAGCAAGTAAGAAATTGTACAACATTCTCGTATATATAAAATATCAGAAATAACATAATGCGTAGTTCTTTAAAGTATGAGTAAAAATATAACATAACTATATTATATCATCTCCTCTTATAAATAAATAAATTATCTAATGAATAATATACAGTGGATTATTATTTGATATCCCTTACTTCTCTCTTTTTTTTTTCTTAATTACATTCTATTCATTAAGTATGTGATTCACGGATTAAATATATATAAAATATTGAAATTTGAATGAATCTTAATTATTAACACCATGTTTAAATGTTATGCAATCAATTATTGTATTAAATAATAATAATAATAATAATAGTAGTAGCATGAGTTACCTAACATATATTTACCAAGATTCCATTTCTTTTAATTGGTCGGTGGGTAGGAAATGGTGAAGCTGGATGATAGCGATAGAGATTTATAATATATTCCCAAAATAGTTTTCCCAATTAGCTTCTGGGCCCAAAATGCTTTTTATTTCTTTTTTTTTTATTTCTTATTAAAAGTTATTTTTAATTAATGAATAATAGAACTATTAAATATTTCACCTCAAATTCACCGTTTAATTTTATTTTAAAACTTTTTTTTTCGGCTTGGAAATAGAAAGCGAAATGCTGGTTGCAGGCAGGAAAGGACCGGAGCCTGCGGGGTGGTCCATCAGTAAAGCGTGCGGCCAAGATCAGATCAAGCGAAGGCCGGAGCATCGATCGAAAGGGGACCACTTCGCACATGCATGTGGGGACCACCTATTTTTTCTTGGAGTAAAACAAACATAAAGTTTATAATCGTAGTAACATCCCCCCACCCCAACAAATACATGTCACGTGACTTGAGAGTGACTTTTTTTACTTGGGTTGCTTCAAAATCTCGGGAACAAGGCTCAAATATTATAATCATATTTACCTTTTTTTTTTTCACAGCATTATCCACAAGAGTTTATCAAATAAAGTTCAAAAGAATTTAACACATTTACAATCATTGAAAAATATTTACAATAGTTTGGGCCATAACAAAAAAAAAAAAAATTCTTTAGATTTATAGTTAGATATCAAATCTAAGGAAACTTATACATCTCCAATAAATTTTTATTGTGGTGTATGAATATCGAGGCATGAAATGTACTTTAATGTGACTTTTTTTAGCAAAAAAATGTTCAAACCTCGATAAAAAAATTCTGATTTCAACAAATTTATAGTCAAACTGATCGGCTTGACAAGAACCTAATGTTACCAAAGTTGGTCCAATCCGAATAAAATCAATGCTAGATCAAGCTATTAAATCACTTTTAAAAGTTTTTTGTACACATTTACAAGATCAAGCAAATGTTGATTCTGACGAGCCTATAGTCAAATCGAGTGTCTTGACAACATGAATCTAACAAGCTCAAGGCTACTCAATTCTGATATCATTAAGGCTTACTAATATTCATCAAATGTTGTCCTATCGAGAGAAGCCCTCAGAGTCGTCTGATAAAAATGATTCATATTCTTATATTAAGTACACCCGTAACTAATAAAGTCTCACCCCTCTCATGAAGGAAGGAGTAGAGCTTGGGACTTGATAAAGAACTTGAAGCTTTGAAAATAAATTGATGTCCAGCACAACACCTGCCGCAAGCGACCACTGTCAACCGCCGTCGACCCCCACCAACCGCCACGGACAACATTAACTGTCGTCGAGCGCTGTCAGCTGTCGTCGAGCACCGTCGGCAGTCGTCGACCACCGCCTACAACCGTCGATCACTACCGACAGTCGTTGCTCACCGCTAACCATCGTCAACTACCACCAACAAGAAATCGTCAATCACTACCAATCAATGTTGTAACTCGAGAAACCTAGTAATTTTTTTTTCGCCTGTGGGACAAGTGATTTCAATTGTAATCATCTTTCTATAACATGACTCTTCAGCTGGATCATGTCCCGTGATTTTTTACTCTCTAGATTTTCCACGTAAACTGTGTCATTATTAATTATTTTCTCTTTTCTGAGCGTGTGTTGAATCTTCATATCACACTAAGACGATAATCAACCACTTTACTGCTGTGAATATTTTAACACGCATCAAAGCTTATTTTAGAAATAATTTTTGCATATTTTAAAGAATAATCAAAATAATATTTATATATTTTGAGCATTTTTAAAATAACTATCATTAATAAATATGTTTTATTCTAATATAAAATATAAATAAATAAATAAAATGATCACAAATAACACCTAAATATTTGATATAAAAAAATTGACACCCATCTTTTTAGTGGACCGCTGAAGTCTCTAAAACCTTTAAAAGCTCAATTATAATCATAAATATTTCAAATGTGGAAAGGCAGCTACATACTCCAATGCACATGTTTGCCTTTCGCCTACTCTTTCTACTCGGAAGAATAAATGCTCTGGCTGCTACATAATCACTAGCGAGAGCAGTGCCTGCCCTAATTTTTATTTATTTATTTGGGCCATTTACATACATACCCCTCACTTGCCATGCATTTACATACGTACCATCTAAACCTTACATTTCACATTCATAACCCCCACCCAATTTCATATCATAGAAAAATTCCACCATTTTAAGTTACAATGAATGAAATACACCTTCTCAAGCACCATTAACGACCCAAATTCAAGTCGAGCCGGGTTGGCTCAAAGTCTGCTCGAATGGTCTCGTTCGAAATCAAAGTGAGCTAGTTCAAATTGATTTTGGTTTTGTTCCATCTGAAAATCGGCTTGGTCCGGGTCAAAATCAAAACAAGTTCAGCTCAAACCGAGTTATTTGAACTCATTCCTGCTTGAAATGCTTTTTTGAGATTATGGGTATAAACGAACCGAACACGAGCAAGCCTAGACTCGGCTCGCGTTCGGCTCGTTTATATTTCAAGCTCAAAAAGTGTGTTATTGTTCGGCTCGTTTGCTTAGCAAACCAAACACAAGCTATTCACGAACAAAAAGTTGTTTTGACAACCCTAACCACGTAGCTATATGATGTTGGGTTGGGATAAGATTTGAAAATTATTATTTATATTAAAACATAATTTGAATCTAATTTAATATTTTTTTTCTATCTTCTTTATTAATAATTTTAACTGATTATAAATCTTTGTAACCTTGTAGTCAATTAAATTTTTAAAAAATAATGCTCATCAATGTATATACATATATCTAATTGATGAGTAGTATGTGGAGCCAAAACTAATCGAACACAAAGGAACAAATTTTTGTTCGTGTTCGACACGTTAACTTAACAAACGACCGAAAACGAGCTTCTTAACGAGCTGAATACGAGCCGTTTTAACCGCCCTATTTGGGACATTAAAATTTTAAGAATCACAACTTGCAAATGTTTTGATTTCATGGACACCCCCCATTACATTGAACTAATCCCGAATCTTAGATTCACTGATTCCTTATTTAGACTATAGTTAAATGCCATCCAAGCCGACAAACTAAGCTTCAATTATGTTTTAATAAGTGCTTTGTTTGATAATATAAGAATCATATTTAAATATTACATCAACAAGTGTGATAGACAAATTCATCTGTCGCTTAAGCCCTTATAAAAATATAATTTTCATTTAGGAGACGAGAAGAGAACAAAATAGAAGTCATGTTAGTGTTTAGATTGAGGGGAGCACTCAGAATATTTGGTTTCCCTCCCAAATCAAAATAAAATTTAAGTCATTTCATTCAGTAAATTTATTTTAAAATGAGGATTAATAAATTAATTGCATATTTTATTTACCTACAAGTGATTCATTAAATGAATAAATAACTCGTCATATCCCTTCGTGCAAGCTTTATATCACATGCGAAGATACTAATGCTGATTAGTATATTGATTAGTATCATTTCTTAATTAATCAATTAATGATGTGGGGAGCCATTGCTGCATGTTCTTAGAGTTGGGATTCGAGCATGAAATGATTTAAAGATGGGGGTGATTATATACGCAAAGATTTGATTGTTGGGGGTGTATTAATTAGGTTTAATGTGTCATTAAGCAAGGAATAATACAATAAAGCTTGATTAGCGACCGAATAAAACTTTCTTGGAAGTTGGAATGTTAACATATTGCATTAAGGATAGAATTGTAACAATTGAAATAAATAAATAAATGTTTGAAAATATAGGCATAAAAAAGAGAATGCCAATGTTAATTTGAGTAACGAAGCTTGACCACTCAGCTGGAATTTTTATTTTTATTTTATTTTTATTTTATTTTTTTCATGCAACAATGAATAAAAAATAAATCATGATACATACCCATGTTTAACCACCCAAATCCTTTATATCGCATCAAAATTATAACAACTATAACTTTTATAGTGTGAAATATGCATTTCCATGCATAAAGCATATATGTAAGAAATTTAAGCTTAGGCGTTAGTTATGCAAATACATGGAAAATGGGTGGTATATATTTAGATATTTTCAAAAGAAAAATACAAACAAGTTAATAACTTACCTGGCTGTTTGCCTGCATGCCTGCTTGCGTGCTTGAGATGTGCATCCAACATATAAGAATCTAATCCACTTCCTTCTATTTTGGAAACACAGTAGATTCCAAACCCAAGAAGAGCTTTAGATTCCAATACAAAAAAAAAAGTTGGTAAAAAAAAAAAAAAAAACTAAAGAATTTATTATTTAGCATTATTCAGTTTTTATCAACTCAATTAATTTGTGTCTGCAGTTACCTGAAGGATAGTTGCAGCCGTGCATATCTCATCACACCAAGACTATTATTCTGTTAACAAAAGAGTTTTATCTTCTTTTTAAATGTAATAATATATTAGACTGAATGTTGTAAGATGTGTATTAGCTTTCCCTTTCATGCTGTTAATATCTTTATGCATTTAATAGATCCTAATATCATGTAGTATTCTCGTTAATCAAGAAAAACCATAATAACAAATGATGTTAGTATTAACCAAGAATCTCTCAATAGTCATAATAGTACGTGGTTGAAAAACAAGTGCTCAAATAATTTCTACAAAAAGTACTGCAACCACTATGATAGGTAAAGGTTGTGTTCGAGACTCGGTTCAAAAATTAATGTGAAGGCTACTGTTTAAAAGCTGTTGTTATAGGAGTAGTTCTATTGTTTGAAAATTTTTGTTTTGAAAGCAATGTGTTATAGTTATCTGTGAATAAATGTCTGAAATACCCTAATATATTTGTGAATAATGTAAGACACTGTGCAGCTCATGGAACATCAGGTTGGTTTGCTTAGTGGTAGCTCATCATATCAATTGGCACACCCACTTTGGCTAAACCCCAAGTTATTGAAATCTAACATGGCTTTAATAAGATTAGTAAAAATTTGAACATGCAGCATACCTTTAAGTTAAGAAAACTCCAAACAACAATGTCATGAAAGCTATGAAAAATCATTCTAAGAAGTTAATGTTGTTTTAGTGAAGACGGACAACTGTGGATGAGAAGGAAACTTTTATAAATTCTGCAAAATCCACTCAAGATATATTTCAAGCTAAACAAATCTTGAAATTTATAACAAATTCTGAAAGGAACAAATAAAAGAGAATATAACAATGTATTTTTTCAACTATATGCATCACGTGAAAGCATTATTCTTGAACATTTTCTTGATGGCTTCATCCTTGAAAGAATAGACTCGACTCTTCAATTCATCAAACATCTGTCTAGACATCTTTCTTTAATCAGCCTATAGGGTTGTTGTGGTCTTTGATGTTGTAAATACTGCAGTTGGGATTGTTGTAGTTATTGCCATTGCTGTCTTTGTGGATACTTTTACTGTGGTTGATAATGTTATTATGATTTTGGAAATTGCAAAGTTTTTCATGTTATATTCTCATTGATTGCTTCTTTTTCTCAATGGCATACGCATTCTCAGTTCTCTTGTCATAAAATTTTTGGGGTTTCTACTTGATTTTCTGACTTAGGAACTGTAACAATTCAACTTTCTCCTATAAATTGACTACCTTGCTCAACATCTTTTCAAAAGTCTTGATGTCGAATCCTTTCAACACAAAGGTAACTGATCCGTGAATATTCTTGAGTAGAATCTCAATAGCACGTTCCTGTTGTTATTGAGGTTCACATTTCAAACTCAAGTTCTCCCATCTTAAGATCTGTGAAGATATTATCAATAAGAGAGAAAGCGTTAGCCACCTACAACCCCCCCAGTCAACCAACAATATCCTTGGATCAAACCCCAGTTGAGTTTGTCTGTCGTGTCTATCATTATTTCTACTTCAACGTGTTTAGTTTTAATCCCTATTTATTTTCAGTAATAATATTTATTTTTTTATTATTGTATCACTTTCACCTAACTTTTTTTTTTTTGCAATTTTCATTTTAATTTTCAGAAGAACCTAAATTTTCAAAATAATTATTATATCAAAAGACAAGTTAGTATTAATATTAAAATAATAATAATAATTTAATCTTTTAATCATTTCAATTAATTTTTTAAAATTTCAATATTATTTATACTTCGATGTTGCCCTTTATAAGTATTTTATTATCCTCGTCTTTTATCTTATTCATACTATTACAAGATTAATAAGTTTTCTTTGAATTAAAATCAAGCATAGTGTGTTGCAAAATACCTCAAGTGAACTTTTATCTTTGTTCAATCCCCAACCACCTCTCCAAATATATTATTCCCTTCCAATCAAAACCCTTAAATGTTTATAAAAATTTAAAACAACTCTAAGGTTTAAATATTTATATCAACATAAAAGAAAACACATAATTATTTCTAAAATAAATAGAAAAATACTAATTTTTTTAATAAGTTTTGGCTTATGACCTGTATGCTAGATTTGACTTCTTCACTCATGAGACAGTCATCACCCGCACTGGTGTACAAAATTTTGTCATTTCCACAAAGAGTAACTCTTTGGCTATGGGTAGTTTGGATTGTATTATGTATTTGTAGACCCTACTTGTGCAATTGTGCCTCCATCCCCAGCTTGCTTCGAACTTCTTCTGATGGTTAACAAGGTTATTTTTCTTTTAATTTATAATTTAGGTTAATTGGTATACAAGCAAAGTTTAAAAGTCATATTCCATGTTTAACAGCTTTCAAGTGAAATTTCTTTGATGTCATCCATGAATTAACTTGCTGTTAGATTTAGTGGAGCTCAGGTCTACTTGTAGAAATTAAATGCATGCACGCCACCATTAAATGCTTTCACGCCACCATTAAATGTTTGCAGAAGAAATTGGATTAAATAGTGGTTGCTCTCCTCTCTGCAAGTCTATATAAGGTGTTGGCTCACAACAAAGAAAAAGAAATTGTAAGATTCCAAGTTCTCCCTCTATCTCTTCTGCAATTTGCTTGCGGTGAGGACTTCTTTCATCCCTGCGGTTCGTTCTTCTTCGGTGGCTCACTAGTAAAGGAGAGAGGAAATCGAAGGATAAGAGAGAGTTTTCTTGTAATCTTCGAGGTGATCGACGGGTGCATTTCCTGAAGAAATAAAATCCTTTGCAACTTTGTGGATGTATGCAATTTGTCGAACCACGTAAATTTGTGTTCTGTTGATTTGCGAATTTTTCTAGATCCGATTTTTTTGCTTTATTGCCTTTGCTTTTTTCACAACAATTGGTATCAGAGATGTGGTTTTGGATCTAAGGATGAACAATGATCAGAGACGAAGTGAAGGTTTCGGGGATTGAGAAGTTCGATGACACATATTTTGGTTACTAGAGGATGCAGATAGAGGACTACCTCTATGGGAGAAACTTCAGTTTCTGTTACTGTGAAAGTGACCGGAGAAAATGGATGAGGCTGATTGGAATCTGTTGGATCGACAGGTTCTAGGGGTTATTTGATTAACTCTGTAGAGATTCGTTGTCCACAACGTCATCAAAGAGAGGACAACTGCAGATCTCATGACAGTTTTATCAGGTATGTATGAAAAATCATAACCGAACAATAATATGCACTTGATGAAAAAATAAATCAACTTAAAGATGACAGAAGATATGTTTGTCGTTCATCATCTGAATGATTTCAATATCATCACAAATCAATTGTCTTCTGTTGAAATTGATTTTGACGATGAGATACGTGTCATGATATTGTTGACTTCATTGCTAAATAGATGGAAAGTCATAAGAATGACATTTAACAACTCTACAGGTAAATTTAAGTTAAAATATGATGATATTCGTGATTTGATTTTGACTGAGAATATGTGC
>NEWO01000147.1:1264860-1297371 GCA_003013225.1 Phalaenopsis aphrodite | reverse complement strand
CTTGCAGTTCACAGCTCTGTTGATGACTGAATACTAGACTCGGGAGCTTTTTTCCATACATCTTCCCAGGAGTTAATGTGAAACTTTGTTATAGGTGACTTTGGGAAGGTGTACCTGACTGATGGAGAAAATTTGAACGTGGTGGGGATGCGATATGTTGAAATTACACTCCCTAACAAAAACAAATGGATCTTGCGAAAGATCAAACACATTCCTGAGGTGAAAAGGAATCTAATTTCTGTTGGGCAGCTCGATGAATGAGGGCATTCAGTAGTGTTCTCAGATAACACTTGGAAGGTCACTAAAGGAGTGTTGATACTGACTCAAGGAAAGAAAACTGGCACACTGTATATTATTATTGATTTAAATAGCAATGTTGATACTACAGTTGCAGAGAGCACAACAAACATGTGGCATTGCAGGCTTAGACACATGAGTCAGAGAGGCATGAAAGAACTTCAGTCCAGAGGCAAGCTACTCAAACTGAAGTCTGTTAATATCAGCATGTTTGAAAGTTACATTATGGTAAAAAAGAAGAAGGTCAGTTTCCTGAAAAGTGGCGGAGCTCCAAAGGCAAGAAAACAGGAATCTGTACGCAGCGATATGCGGGGACCTTCCCCAGTGGCATCTCTTGGAGGCTCTTGCTACTACGTGACATTCATAAATGACCTCAACAAAAAGATATGAGTTTATTTCTTGAAGCATAAATCTGATGTATTTAATGTGTCCAAAACTTGGAAGACCATGATTGAGACAGAGATAAGCTTAAAACTGAAATGTTTGAGGTCTGACAATGGTGGTGAGTATATTGACGGTAGATTCAAGGAGTACTGTGCAACCCAGGGTATTAGAATGAAGAAGACCATTCCGGGGGCACCACAACAAAATGGAGTTGTTGAGCGGATGAACAGGACCTTCAATGAGCGTGTCAGAAGCATGAGATTGCGCTCTGGACTACCACTAACTTTATGGGCAGATGTGGTCAGCACTACAGTTTACTTGATCAGTAGGGGGTCATTCGTCATATTAAACTGTGAATTACCTGAGGAGGTCTGGAATGACAAAAATGTTAAATTTTTTCATCTTAAGACTTTTTGTTGTCTTTCTTATGTCTCAATCAATCCTGATGCTCTTAGCAAGCTTGAAGTTAAGTCAAAGAAATATTATTTCAATGGCTATGGAAACAGAACATTTGACTATCGTTTCTGGGATGATCAGGATCAGGAGATTATCAGAAGCAGAAATGTGATTTTTAATGGCAAGATGATGTACAAGGACAAGACTAATACAAATTTTGAAGCAGCTCCTCAGGAATCGGAGTTCGTAAGGTTTGACGATCTATAAAAGGTCACGGTACAGGGCAGAGATGTAAGTGACGAGGAGAGTGAGTCTGGGGCACCCATTCCTATTATTCCTCGGCCAAGTTCATAGTCATTCACTACTCCGGCTATAGTTCGTAAGGCAGTCAAGAGCAGACATTCTCCACAGCGTTACTCGCCAACTTTGAACTACATCCTACTGACAGATGGTGGAGAGCCACAAAGTTATGAAGAAACCTTGACAGATAAAAATTCTAGCAAGTGGGAGCTAGTCATGAAGGAGGAGATGAATTCTCTGCTGATAAATCAAATATGGGAGTTGACAAAACTTCCACCAGAGAAGAAGACATTGCACAACAAGTTGGTATACCAGGTGAAGACTGAGTTTGATGATAACAATAGGTACAAGACTATAATTTTTATAAAAGTCTTTCAGCAGAATCAAGACATTGATTACTATGAGATATTTCCTCCTGTGATGAAGCTCTGAACCATCAGGATTGTACTGGCTATGGTTGTTACTGAAGATCTGTTTCTTAAGCAGTTAGATGTGAAGACAGCTTTTCTTCATGGAAACCTTGAAGAATATATCTACATGTGCCAGCTTGAGGGGTTCATGGTACAGGGGCAGCATGACTCAATTTATAGACTGAAGAAGAGCTTGTATGACCTGAAGCAAGCTCCTAGACAGTGGTACAAGAAGTTTGATAATTTCATGCAAAATGGAAGGTACAACAGATGTCATACAGATCATTGTTGGTATGTCATATACTTTGACAATTCCTATATCATCTTGTTGTTGTATGTGGATGATATGCTTATTGCAGGGGCTAGTATTGATGAAATCAATAATCTGAAGAGACAGATGTCAGAGCACTTTGTAGTGAAGGATTTGGGAGCAGCAAAGTAAATCCTTTGTATGAGGATTGTCAGAGACAAAGTTAGAGGCATGTTGAGGCTTTCACATGCGGAATATGTGAAAAAAGTGTTTTGCATATTCAATATGGATAAAGCTAAACTAGTTGGCACACCTTTGGGCAGACATTTCAAACTCAGCAAAAATCAGCCAACCAAGTTAGAAGTGGAACAAGACTACATGAGTAAGGTTCCTTACGCTTCAGCTATTGGTTCACTTATATATGTTATGGTCTATACTGGACTAGATATTGCCCATGCAGTGAGAGTTGTGAGTAGATACATGAGTAATCCGGAAAAGAACATTGGGAAGTTGTGAAGTGGATCTTGAGATACCTAAGAAACTTTTCAGAAACCTGTTTGTGTTTCTTAAGAAAAATCTTGGAAGTATAGGGCTATGTTGATGCAAATTTGGCTGGAGACATTGACAGTAGGAAGAGTACTACAAGTTATGTTTATACTCTTGGGAGTACTGCAGTTTCATGGGGCTCAAATCTACAGAAGACAGTTTCACTCACTACAGAAGCTGAGTACATCGCAGTGTTAGAAGTTACAAAGAAGATGGTATGACTGCAGAGTTTCTTGAAGAATTGGGTAAGGAGGTTCGAAAATGCATTCTCTACAGCGATAGTCAGAGCGTTATGTTCTTTGTCAGGAATCCAGCATTTCAATCCAGGACCAAGCACGTTCAGATCAAGTATCACTTCATTCGATCATTGCTAGATGAAAAACATTTGTTACTTGAGAAAGTTTGTGGAAGCAAGAACCCTGCTATGTTGACAAAGGGTGTACGCTTGAAAAACTGAAGTTATGCTCGACTTCGGTTGGTCTTATAGCATGAAGACAGATATTTGAGTTGCAAAGGTGGAAGATATCAAATTTGAGGAAAATAACGGTGCAGCCAATGTACATGTCTCAAATTGGGAGAATTGTTAGGTTTAGTGGAGCCCAGGTCCACTTGTAGAAATTGAAAGATTGCACGCCACCATTAAAGGTTTGCACGCCACCATTAAATGCTTGCAGAAGAAATTAGATTAAATAGTGGCTACTCTTCTCTTTGCAATTCTATATAAGGTGTTGGCTCACGAGGAAGAAAAAAATTGTAACGTTCCAAGTTCTCCCTCCGTCTCTTTTGCGATTTGCTTGCGGTTATGACTTCTTTCTTCCCTGCGGTATATACATATACATACACATATATATACATATACATCATCTAAGAAAATTAATTCTAATGATGTTCAGTTCAAATTTCAAGAATCAAATTTATATATTCCTGCAGGGTTGGTAACTTAATAATCAAATAGATCATTAACCTTCTAGATTTAAATCAATCACTGCTATTTATTGAAGTTGGACAAAATACTAAGAAAACAAAACTAAAATAGTAAGGAAATTAGAAAACAAAACTACTTATTTTAAGCTTTTGATAAAATAATAATAAAATTCAAATTAGATGATATGTTTATTTGAACCAATAAAAATAAATAAAATCAACCGAGCTAAAACAAACATCAAATCTCTTCGAAAGGCATATATTGTGCTCAGCATGATATAAAGACAGGAAACTTCATTAAATTATAGAAAAATCAAATTAATCAAACCAAACTCTAAGAGAATATTGATATCTCACTCAATCATACCTTACAAGCAATAATTGTTAAATGCAATACAAAATATGTACCTCTGCAACAATGTTGATACATGCTGAGTATTTTCAATCGTGTAAAGTGGAGCACTCTAGCCACTTGCTTGATCAAAGTGGAGCGCCAATAAATAAATAATTATATCCAAATTATAGTTTTATATAATTATAAGAAATAGTGTAGAAGTATAGAAAATGATAATCGTCATATTATAGTATGTTAGACAAGATAAACTTTCAAGGTTCACAGCATTACAGGATCAAAAGGCTTGCTAAACAAATTATTTTAAAAAGTAACGCATGGACGTAATAAGTTTGTGGCACGTAAACAGTAAACCTGAGGGTAATCCGATCTTCTTTATTAACTAATCCATCTTCTCATCATCCATGCTTTCTTATCTATCATTGAATTTATGGACATCCATCTCATTAGTTTTTTGGAGGTATGTATCAACATCATATTTATTGACGTAGAACTTCAATTATTATACCAACATTTAATCATCTTAATTCCAAGGGAGCATGGTCGTTACTCAATTGTTAATTAGCATTTGAAGATCAAGTTGTCACCAATAAAAACTATCTCATCTTTAGCATTTGAAGTATTAGTAGTGCCAGGTATCATAACCTCGAATTTCCTTACAATGCCCAAAGAAATGCCAAACACGCCTTTAACAACATTGATCAACCTTAACTCTTTATGCCATGATAATGCACTTGCAAAATCTAGCCAAGCACTCTAGCAACAAAGCAAGATAGCAAAATATGCCAGCTTAGCTTGAATATGTACTCTAAAAACCTTGGCGTTGAAAATTTAATATCTAATATTAAAGACAGCAATTCGATCATCAAAGCAATATTTCTACTTGGGTTTCACTTAGATGTTTTTCATTTCATCTATTTCATTTTACATTAGTTTATTTTGGTGTAGCATACCTATGACAATGATTATTACATAGAACAAGTTGTGTTATCCAATGTTTATATTGATCTGATTCCATTCAATGTTCGTTTATTTCGTTATTCATTCATCCTCGGTCAAGGTAAAGGTTATCTATTTGTCCATTGTTGTTCCTAAGTTATTTTCATATTGTTATTATGCACGGGAGACCTTCTCAAGCTGCTTATTGAGCTTTACAAATTTCTCCTGACATTTATCTTTATGGCATTCTTCATCTGCAAAACGTAGCGGCCATCTCATCAAAACGCTTGTTTTCACAGATCAACTTGACAACCCGATGCTAGCCATCAGAATCATCAGAGCCTACTCTGCTCTACTATCGCCAAATTTAGTGAGAACCCCAGCATGAAAAGGTCGGTGGGACATCCAATCAGGCTGGGCAAATATACATAGAGATGATAAAGACAAGCTAGAGAGAGTTTTTTAACAGCTGACCTCTACACAATGCCGCAATGATGATAGAGAAACTCCGTCAGTCGGAGACACGCGTAGGCGGCAATCTGGCAAAAAACCACATTAGAGTAGTTGCGAAAGCACGCATTAGAGTATTTGTGAAAGCAGGGGCATAGTAGAAAACGAGTAGGGAATGCAAACCCTGAATCGGGAATCTCATAGCCCATTCATGTATGGTACGCAAGGGATTAAACTTTCGAGGTACCGCCATCCTTCAAAATTTTGTGAATTGTTTAACTTAATAAATAAATAAATAATTTAGGCTTTTATAAAATAATTTTCTTAAACTAAATTAACAAATATGATTAGAGATTGGATGGCTAAACAATTATGATTTCTTCAAAGTTCATGAGAAGGAAAATATAAAATTAAATATGTTCAATGTTATTCATATTGTTACCGTACATAAAAAAATATAATAGCAAGAATCTTGAGAAAATTTAACAATTCAAAAAAGAAGAATATGGCGAAGATGGGCAAATGACAGAAAAATTATGAAGCCCACTTATCCAATTAAGTGAAGCTATTCAAGCAAAGCCAGCAAGACCGAAACCGATCGATCCATGGGACAGACCAAAGACGATAGAATGATCTAAGATGAGTCACTCAACCATAAACGAGACAAGTGCCATAGGAGAGCCGATCCCTAGCTTCTCTCACCATTCCAGGGATGCCCAGAGACTTCTCATCAAGGGCCAAGGATCGGCGGCAGGTCGTATCAGCCAACCATAGTTGTTGATCCATACCGACCAACTTCAAACGCCCGAGCTGATCCATACCAATTGAGTTCAACCGACGGAACTGGCCTTGCGACCTGAAGCCAATTAAGCTTAGCAAACTAAGCCAAAAAGTGTCTAGACAACAAACTCATAATGTAATGTACTAGAAATACTTAAAATTAGGACAAAAATGTGATATCAACATATTGCACACATTTCTCTATAAATAGGGGAATCATTTTATATGAGAAAACCATTTCTAAACTTGCAATATTCCCAAAAGATAAAACAGCAATATAAAACCTATAATTTTGAGAATAAGAAGAGTTATACCAAAACTGGGGATATATTTTGTAATCTTTACTGTTTGTTTTCACTCTAACAATGCATCTGCACCTGATGTGAAAAAAAAAAATGGCTTTGAACTAAACATAAACCAACCAAAATTGCTCAACACAATTTTTGCTCATAACTTAGATCAATACTTGTACCACAAATACAGAAAAGAAAGAATGAATGAAAAAATCCTATGAAGACGCCAAGCCCTTCCTTTTCCTTTTTCTGCTGTTGCGGCCTTCATTGTCATTCTCTCTCTTGTTTAATTTATGAGATCTTCTTCCCTGCAAAAATTACAGCCGAACAAACAGAATATAACATTATTTTCAAGAATCTTGCCAATCTCTATGATTAAAAGTATCAATTTTGTAATGAGTGATGTTCCCCTCTAGACTAGTGTGTCTCAACCAAAGAATTGAAAGGATATCTTGGTCAACCTGACTAAACCATGAGAGATCCCACAAAACATGCATTACCTTCAAACAAACACCATGGAAACATACTACTTAAAAATCCCTTAAAACCCCTCCTCTACTCTCTCTTTCAAGGATTATACTTAATTTCTTAGTAACTTACGATCTTTATGATAACTAACATATACTATAAATAAAATGCAAAAGAATAGGAAAACAGTGAAGTAAACAAAACAAATGCCACAGTTTTATGATGTATGTGTGTGTGTGTGTGTGTGTGTGTGTGTGTGTGTGTGTGTGTAATAGTTAGCCTTGAAGATGCAAAAGAATAGTATTTAGATTTGAGTTATCTACCGAGATTTGGCCGGTTATAGGGAATATTATATTGACTTATTCAATATATCTTGACAATGAAATTATGAATACTAAAGAAAATATTAAATTTTAAAAATAGCATTACGGAAAAATAACAAAGGAGATATTCAAGATTGTGTTAGCTATATGGGGATTTCAAATTTAAAAGTTATAGAACGAAGCTATGATCAAAAGCGATATAATATAAGCTTAGAAAAATTACATAACACCCAAACTTCAATTTTTACAGATATACAACCTTTCCTATGCATGAGGTGAAGTTCACTTTTTAAAAGTTTAGACTGCAGTGTTTTTTATGTGATATGAAAGACAGGTGGCATAAATGTAAATAAACAATTTTTTCGGTGTTAGATATGTAAATACATAGAAATTGGGTGGTGAGGATGTCAATACCCCCAAACATTACTATGCAAAATCATATATTATGTTCTATCGATTTTAAATCTCATATATCCTCAACTTTCATCTCTTTGTTTAAATCTCCCAATGATCTAAAATGTTGGTGATAGTTTAAAATCTTTATGAGAGACTTCCATCAATATTTATAAGTTTAAGATTAATTTGCATTTTTATTCATTATTCACTTAAATGTTTTATGATAAATGCACATGTGTAGATTGTATGGATCTCGCCTTTTCTATGCATCTCACGCATAATATTTTTAACATTAAACCTCAACAATAAACTGACAAAAGCCACAAACTAACCAAATCAAAATTAATTGAAACCAAATAAAAGGTTCTATTTTAGAATATAATTTATTTTTTTGGTTCTAAAAATTGGCAAAATTAAACCAAACTAAGTCATGTCTATCAATAGATATTTATATTTTTCTATGTTTGTATTGTATAGCAATCTTCGAATATTATGCTTTGGGGACTGTTTTATACAGGATTTAGTAAATACTCTAAATCTGGGTTGTTTCAACACTAGGATTTAGAAATCTAAGATTTAAGGCTAAACCGAGGAGAAATTGAGAAGAAACTAGATTTATTAAATCCAGGTTTTAAAAGTTACCATTTTTTATACCGAACAGGATCTAATTAAATCCGACTTAAATCTGTTACCACTTTACTATGCTTAGAGCTTGATCACCCACTGATAAGAATAATGAAAATCCAAATTAATCAGTGCATATTTCTTTATCTTGTAAATTATTCATTGTGCACAATGTACCATTGACTTAGAAAGTTTCAAAAGAAATTTTAGATGTTGGTTTCACACATAATTCAAACTCCTCTCCTCTTAGTATGCCTAGATTCCTTATGAGGAGCATTTCAGACTGGAAAATGAAGATTAAAATCACCTACCTCAGCAGTGAACGATTTGAGTGGGTCTTTACTCTTTCGGAATCCTTTATTGAAAGCAGTGTGCCTCTTACGGTTATCTATTCCCATTGCAGCTCTAGAAAGCTTAACCGTCTTGCTTGCTTCTTGAGTCGCTGGATCAAGGAGGTATTCAGGGACATCACGAAGATGAGCTGGGGGAGCATTCTTACTCAATAACTTGTCATGCTTCAATAAATCTACAATTTAACCAAAATTGAAAAATTAGAAGACAGTAATTTCAGTCTTTGGAAAACGGAAAAGAAAATAAAGCAACAGTACCCAAGTCCCTGGGATTCTCTTCAAAATGTGCCTTCAACCTGATAGATGGTGAGCAAAATAGCATTAGTTTATAAAATTTATTTTCTTGCATTGCAGACATCAGTTCCAGAATAAATAATTTTGGGAAGTAATTTACTTTTCTGAATTCAAGATTTCGTTTCTTAAATCTTGAGCACGTGATTCTCTAACTGCAAATCTTGTCACACTTTTGACAACATCCTGAAAAGGCAGCACATCCATTACATTCCTCAAATCAATAACAATAGTGTATTAAAATTTAAAATGATAAAAAAAATATGAAATGAAAGACATAATAATAAATAAAATAAGAAAAAATAAAACATAATACACCAATTCCAATGATCCATAGACAGACAAACTCTAAGCTGCATCAAATGGAATTATTTAAAAAAATTGCAGAATCAATTACTGAGGTCAACGAGCCAACAATTAAATGAATTTAAGTCCAATCAACATGGGGATAATCATAATTTTATAGATACCAAATGTCTAGGTATCCAGTTGAGCTGTCAAACAGAGACATTTACACGCCCATGCATATCCATTCTGAACATTTTCAGGAAAGAAGCCCAAGCTCGCTTATTTATTGTGTTCAAACGACAAAAAAATAATAATAAATGAAAATAATAATCCTGGTAGTTAAGAGTATACTAAATAGCAAAGCATCAGCTTTCAAAAATAAAAAAATAAAAAAAGCAAAGCATCAGCTAGCCAATTAAAATTAGTGTATATACCTCGGCTCTGTATCGCAGAGATTCAACAGCATTTGTTGTGAGTAAAGGAAAAGGTGTAATATAGCTTGAGATATCCTTGTCTCCAATTTCACCTAATGTTAGCTTAACTTTCTCAATAATTTTATCCTCCTCAGGGGTAACCTGCAGAAGTTGAGTAGATTAATATAAGAATTTTAGTTGCAATAGAAGAGATTATGAATGCCCAAGACATATTGTCATAGGATTAGAATTAATAATCCGAATTGAAATTTTAAATCAGAAGACTGAAATTAATTTTAGAAAAGCAGCAAGTTAATGATGAAATAAGGAAATAAATAAGTTAGTATATTCGTCAGTGAGAATAATTTCGTAAAAACAATTTATTCTTTTATCATTAATCATACTCTTGCTTCTAAATGGGTCGCCATTGTGCTTACAAGAGAAATAGATGCACCGCTGTTAAATGCTCTTCCAGTCCGCCCGACCCTATGTACATAACCTTCACAACTTTCAGGCATATCAAAGTTAATCACCTGCAGATCATTTATCATTCATTTTAATGTGGTTAGAATGCAAAGTGGATACTACAAAAAAGCATAAAGGAATAGGATAGAGTATCAAATAATCATACCGTAAATACATTTTTGAAGTCGATTCCTCTGACAACCCCAAATTCAGCGTCCAACTTCTGTTTGAAATGTTTTTTAGAGCCTTTGGTTTTGGTCTGCTTGTGTTTGTCTTCCCTATTTTGATCTCTCTCCTTATTTTCATCAGTCGCAATTAGATAATCAAATAGACCTGCATTAAACTCCTAAAGAAGGCAATAGATGAGAAAAAAATCAGGAATCGGTAAGTTGTAAATGGAAATAGAAGACATACTGACAGGGGAGGCTCAAAGATAATGCAAAAAAGGAGAGAAATTAACAGACCTCAAGTATGTGAGAACGAGAATTATGCGGCAGTTCGGCATTTAGGACAGCAGACCTTATTCCAAACTGTCTCAAAAATTAATAAATCAAGTTAAAGATATGAAACAGCAAGACATTTAACAGAAAAGCTATTCCAGTGTTGTACAATGACAAACACAAGCAGGTGGTATAATGCTTAAATGTCGATCGTGCATTAGTGATTATAACCTCATAAATTGTAGCATATATTCAATCAAAGTACGGTCATAGTAACTAAATTGGTTGGATAAATTTCTGCCGATAGCTGACAATAAAATTAGCTAGGTATGAAAAGAAGTAACCGTAACAATAGTGAATATGAATAAAAAGTTAAGTAAATTGGGATTATTATAGAGTTTCTAAAAAAAGCAGATCAGGCAGAATCCAAATTTAACATGAACAATATGTATTCAATAGCTAGAGGAAAATCTAATATAAAAAAAGGTAGGAAAATACTTCATGATCAGCTAATGAATTTTTAAATGATACAAAGGCTGAGAAGGTATCATATGAGAAAATAAACCTTCCGTGTTGTCAAATGCATCTGCTTCATATGCCCAATGATGTTAAAATGCCAATGAACAATTTACAGGAAGGTAAAAGAATGAAAAGCAAATATTATGTTGTCCCCAATAGCACGTTCTTTTAGTTTAGGAATTGCCCATTCTAACTTGGACGAAGGTTTCAAGTTTAACTATTTTACTCTATATGCTGGAATTAACTAAAAGAATCAAGTTTCACTGGGATAATAAGCATTCATGAAACAAAATTAAAAAAACAATTTTTAAATTTTATAAACAAGTGCTATAAGGACAAAGAGTTAGCTGGAATCACAAGAACTGGCTGAATCATGAAATATATTATAGTTTGATCTAAAAAGATAAAGTTAAATTTGTTTTAAAGCATCCGCATACAAATAAAATTAAAGGAGACATTGAAGCAGTCAATTTAACAGACCTTTTTTTTTAATACTAAAATATGAGAGCAAATTACTGGAGATGAGCAACCTTTAAGAACAAAAAATGATTATAGCAACTATAGGGAAATCAAACATAAAAGTCATGCAATTAAGTGAAGATAGAGAATGATGGAACATAAAGAAGAAACACGTCAAAATTATAGTGAATTTGTTTTCATGGTAGATATACGATGTAGGGTCTTGTGTACTAAGGCAATAGCTAGAAAAAACATAAATTGCATAAAAAGAATCTTCTGATGAAGTTTATTGATTTGAAAAAGAAATGATGGTGGACAAGATAAACTAGTGTTATTAGCAGTATGAAGAACAAGGGTGTGCAAACTGTATGATGAAATCCAAATTAATTCAATAGTGCCTAGTATCTGCAAAGTGGCCAGATAATTTCAAAACACTATATGATAATAACAAAAAATTTTTGAAAGTAATGGGCTTAATATTAGTAGAACAATATGTGAATGCATGATTTGTAATTTTTATAAATAATAAATTAACAATTATCAGTCAATATTATCTCAAGACCAAGTAATACATAAGTGTGATAGATTAAGCACAACATGATTTGACGCAGCATACAGTTTCCAAAAAAATCATAGTTTTAATAGATCTACATAGAATAAATTATACATGATTTCTTTCTAATATGCTCTATTCCAGGTTAGCAGAACAACCTCCAAGTTGATAAAAAGAGATGACATAATCAAGTTAAGATGACACGAATAACTCTTCTGAAACCAAAAAACTTAATGCTACCGACACTAAACCACCCGAACATACCATCCAACTATTGAAACCACAAAAAAAAGAAATTTTAAAAAGATTTATTATCATTTACAAATGAAAAGGCTTACCTTCCTAACATATTTTCATTCCAAAATTACTATGTATTACCATGGACTTCATACAAAATAATGGGTATGCAACCAAGTAATCTGGCTTGAGCTCAAATTTATAAACAACACTTGAACATAGTTTGAAAAGCTAAATGTGATGGCATTAGCCAGCCTTGAATCATCTCTTTAGTTTAAGTTGGCTTGTCTAAGAAAAAATATATAAAAAAAAAAGTAAAAATTATTTGAATTCAAGTGTTTAATAAAAAAATATTAAAAATCCCTAAAATGTCAATTGCCCATTTTATCACTCATAATTTCTCATTCATTGTCCACTAATTACTCATTCCTTTCGCAACTCCATCATTGCTTACATTCTCCTTCATTTTCTCCCTTCGCAAGAAGAGAACTCGGACTATTGGATGTGAAGGGATAAAGGAGGTAAGGAGTAAACCAAAATTAACAGGAAAGGATCATTAAAAAGTCTACAAAATAGCATAACATCTAATATGGTCCTAAACAATTGATTGTGGGCAGTTACATCAAGATGAAAATAAATAGGTTGAACAGGGTTAATGATCTTTATTAAGCTTCCATCATCAATGGAATGTTTGATATGTATCAATGGTTTTGAAATTTTGTAGACAATAATTTCATAAGTAATGACAAATGTTCATGAAAGAAAGAATAAACAATAATTTCTGAAGTTAATATTGTCAAACGTATAAAGAAATTAACTATTAAATACAAAAAATGTCAATACTTAGACTGCTGAAAATAAATTGACCATTACATTTTAAATAGATGTTTTAAAAAAACATCAGTCAATATAGACCAAAGCTTGTAAATTTCAGTATGAGAAGATAAATTTTACGATTAAAATCAACTAAAAAAATGCAAAAACATTAAAAAATGAATATTTAACTGAATATCACAATACCTGCTCTAAAAATAATTTTAATCGGAACCCTGTATCAATAGAGTTGACAAATATCAACACCTTTTTCTGAACAAGTTCCAGTTTCAAAAGCGCAAGCATATAAAGCAGCTTGTCATTGGCACTGCAAGAAATCTGAAAGAAAAAAATAACAATATAATTCGTAAAGCATAAGATCTTGAAAGAGTGCAAGACAAAATAGATAGTCTACCTAAAATGCTTATAAAGTGATCAAGCCGAAAGGCAGAAGGAACATCCTAAATATTTGCACAATGCTTCCATGATGTGTGTAAATACTCATAAATTTTTCATCTGATGCATAAATGCGTAAAAATGTATGTGTGATAGCGTAACCAAAACATATTTATATGTTCTTGTTTATGTGTCTCATAACTTTAATATAATAATATAAGTTCAAAAAAATTATCATGCTTGCACATATGGGCTAGATATCGATGAAGCTCATTTAGAAAATATGATTTGGCACACAAAAAGGTTGAGACGTTATTGCATGACTATATCATTGCTCACACGCATAATGATAAGACTCCAAAATAATCAACTCTGCACATGAAAAAAACAGCAGGGATTCTCACCAAAAACTGTTGGACATTTTTTGGGATAATTTCATTCGTTGGGTGATTTGCATCTGCCAGGGTCAAAACAACTGGATTATGAAGCACAAGTTTTTTTAGTTTATCAACATCAGAGCTGCCAATGACAAAAAAGAAATGAGCAATTAAATTGTACGGGATTAAAATAAAATAAAATAATCCTGAATAGTACGTGTACTTTTTTTACAATGACAAAAAAGAATGACTTCTTTATGAGGAACCGAGCAATAAACACTAAAAAAGCATGTGATACCAAAGAATTAGCTTACAACACAAAATGTGTACCCAAAAAATATGATAAAACACAAAGAAGAATATGCATGTCTAAATTTATTTGCACATTAGCATCAATTAGAATAATTAGTTACTTTTAAAACATATAGAACTAGAAATAAAATTAAAAACAAACCTTGATGTGGCAGAGATCAGAAGACATTGGCAGCGCCTTGGAATATGAGGGACAAGATTCTTCAAGTCATTTTCATATCCATGAGACAGGAGGAGGTCTGCCTGCATATTTTATGGAGAAGGGGATACAAGTCAAAAAAAATATAAATACATTAAACTTCGTCGGATTTAATGCAGAAACGCTGCAACTGATTTACAAGAAAAAAAATTCCTATATTTGAATCATATATCATAAAGAAGGAAAGGAAAAGGGCTCATGTATGCATGTCTGTAAGAGCTGCATGTAACTAGTTCAGTAACACAAGCACATAAAACTAATGTAAACGCTTACTCCAAAATTTTAGTGTGGTTAATAATAAGCTAATTACAGTGAGAATACTGAATTTAGTTAATATTTATGCACATTCAGCTCATTTAGAGGAAAGCCTGCAATAATAATATTGAGAAAAGATAGATGCACTGTCAGAAAAACTCAAAAATAGGAGGATAATTATTTGTGATCACATATTTAGGTGACAGTAGGATGAATTTCGAGATGGTCCATGATGAGTATATGATAAAATATAAAAACATAATTAGAAAAGTTATGATAGATTCTACATTGGAGTATGATCTCACAAATAGCGACCATTTTTTTTTCAATTGCGGTCATGCAATTTAAGAAAATAATAGAATTAGTTAATCACTTGTAAACATAAATCTACTCAACTATATAAAAAAAAACTATTTATTAAAAAATGTAAGAAAAACCAAGTGCAAATATTGTAACCATACAAGGAAAATGGTTACAAAACAACAAAAAAACAAAGCAACTGAAGATGTAAACCTATGACATAAAAGGAAAAAAATTTAAAATGGTTAAAGCCCAAAGACAAGAGAGTAGAAGGATTCGCACCATCAAAAAAATAAATTTTAAGTAAAAGTTGAATCAAGCTTTATGTGGGATAAAGTAGCCAGTTGAATTAAGAATATTGCTAAAGAGATAATAGAAGAGCGTAAAAAATAAATTGTATCAAGGAAAGGAGATTATGTGGTAGTGTAAGAAAACACAAAAACTATTATGGAAAAGGAACATGTTCTGAAGAATGTAAGAAAATAATATTATAAGATATATTATTCATGGGCTTTGAACACCCAACTTCTTTGGAAAAATAATGAAGAAAAGGAAGCCAAAAGAATTGCAAGCGGAGTAGTGAGAAGAATAAAAGCTACAGATTGGATGATTTATAGTAGACTAGTTAAAAATATGCATGAATGTATAACCACATGGAAAAGATAAGTCTTTTGAAAATTAACCACATCAAAGCTTTAATTTGAAAAAAAAAAGATTCATGTAGTGAAAATTAACCACATCAAAGCTTTAATTTGAAAAAAAGATTCATGTAGCCGACCCCACTTAATCAGATAAAGGCTTGTTGTTGTTGTTATTGTTGAAAAGCTTCAATTTGATAAAATAGGCAACTTCCAACTCATGAACTTGCTGTGTGGGTGACACACCATGCTTAAACTTTGGAAAAAATAAACCAAAAACTAATATTTGGAGCTAAAACAATTAGCACATAATATGCATCTCAAACACAGCCTAAACAATCAAATTAGAGATTGAAAGCATGCCTCGTCCAAAATTAACATCGAAAGTGAATCCTTAATGCACGAAGCCTGCATAATTCCTTTTGAAATGCAAGTTGAAACGCATGCCGGAGTTGATACAATTAACTCTGGAGGTCCTGATAGTGCAACAGTCTGTGACAGCGCAGCAGATTCAAATCCAAAGAAGATGCAATATCAGCTCGAGCAAGTAGCATTCCTAACAATCCTCACACTATCAATCTCAATCACTCATACAGTAAAAATAGATAGACTTGCCATATCCACTGCAGACATGTCGCTCAAAATTTGCATAGCCTTCAACTGGACCCTGCATAACTCCAGGAGAGAATTGGCTTCGGAATGAACCTAAACAAGGAACTAAAGCATTATCCGTAGTGGAGAAGAGTTTAAATCACGAAACCATCAAGCAAGCACGGCGAACCTGGCGACAGAGTTCCCGGGTAGGCAAAAGTATGAAAGCGCTGGATCCGGACTTTTTTGGACAGCCAATCTCGGAGAAAAGCTTCTGAAGAAGAGGAAGAAGATAAGCAAATGTCTTTCCAGATCCGGTCTTTGCCCGTGCAACAACATCTTTGCCCTCCTATTTATGATGGTTTTTACCTCAACAGAATCAATGAAGGAGCAGAAAAACATTGCAAAAATTATTTTACATTATATGGAAAGATAGAAAAACTGACGAGGATCAAAGGGATGGACTCGCGTTGAATAGGGGTCGGTTTTGTTATGCTCTTCTTAAATAGAGCTCGGATCAATCGCGGGTCTAGACCTAATTCCTCGAAGCTCAAGTCTCCATCCTCTTCATCCTGCTCTTTCTGATTGCAATGGTTCGCCATGGCCGCAGGTGGCACGCTATCTTTTTGCTTGCGATGCCTGTGACAGTAATAAATGAGCAGATGACTCGATACACTCTCCGAGGTTGTTTAGTAGCAGGATTTAACATAAACCCCGACAAACAGCAGAAAAACTACAACTTTAAATCCTACAGGATCTTAAATCCCGTTTATCCGCCGTTTTGCCTTAAATCGGCCCGGATTTAGTGAATCCCGTTTGATGACAGATTTACGGGATTTTGTGGAGCTGAAGAGCACGAAGGGAGGTGATAGGAAGGGGGAGAAAACGAGGGCTGACTTGCTCAATTGTTTCGGGTAGGAGCGCAGAAGGAGGAGAAATCCAGTTGTTTCGGACGAAACCCGTAGACGGGAGGCGAGGGTTTCGGCCAGGAGGGGAACAGAGAAGAAGGTTTAAAATTAGTTTAAAAATAAAAATACTTATTTTTCATGTAAAAATTTATATCGCTAAAACGTGATAAATGTAAATATGAAAGTTTAGATTTTTGTAGTGTAAATAAATAAAAAATGTGTGGTATTGAGTGTAAATGTTTCATTAGGTCAATAAGTTAATTTAAATTAATTTAATTGATTTATAATTAATAAAAATGCTATTAAATTAATTTGAATTATACACCCTTTATATTTAACTATTTTATAAGTTATTTATATTATGTCTTTAAATGTAATTAACGTAATTAAATTCTAATTAATTAACTTATCAATTTTTATTTAATGGATGTATAGCAATTGCTTGATGAATGGTCATGTTAACAAAAACTTTTATTAATAATTAATTAATTTAATGAGTAATTAATTGTTAAGTAGCATTGTTCAAAAAAAAAATAAATTTTATTTGCAGCTGCAGTTGCAGCTGCGCTGTCCTAGGAAGCAGCTGCAAGGAAGCAGCTGTGGGGGAACTGACTGTCTGCTTGGTTCAGCTGTGTGAAAACAGTTGCGGGACATTTTTTCTGTAAACATGACAATTTTGCTGAATTCAATAAAACCGTATAAAACATAATATAAAATAATATCATTAGTAAACAAATTAAAATAATAAATTTACATTAATTAATAATTAAATAGTAATTATTTATAACTTTATCATATAATTAAAAATTATAAATAAATTAATTAATCATTAAATATTAATATATAAATCCATCTAATTATAATTAAATTAAAAATATATGAATTTTAATCATTACTTATTAATAACTTAACAAAATTAAAATCGGAATCCCTCCATCCCGATTTTGCTCGGAATCATGGTCTTCGGCGGCGATGAAGCAGAAGGTGGAAGAAGCAGCAGTTGGCTTTGGCTCTTCGGTCGAAAGTGGAAGGACTCGACGGCTTTGGCTCTTCGATCGAAGGTGGAAGGAGTACCGCGGCGTGACACTGTGCTTCGCGAAAGATCAAGAGAAGAGGACAGGCGGGGAAGCGAGACGAGGATCTAGGGCAGAGATCGGCTTCGCCAGGCGGGGCAGAAGGGAAGAGATCGGCTTCGCGAGGCGGGGCAGAAGAGGAAACATCGCCCTTAACGCGGGCCGCGGGGTCGATCCCGCTGCCGGCTTTTCGCCAAATTTGTGGCCCGCGGCGAGCTGGACGCCGAAACAAACGAAAAAATTGCTCTCGAATTTGCGGCACGGTGCAGCACCGCAGGGATACCGCCGAGGCCCTAAATAATTTCGTTTATATTTTAACACATTTAAACCATAAAGCAAATTGTCAAATAATTTAAATGATTCAATCAGACATCTATCATACATATCTTACAAGGTTTGAACAAAATAAAGCAAATGAAATGCAAATTAAAGCACTTATCCTACGGGAAAAAAAAAGGTTAAACTTAAATCCTATCAAACAGTTTAATGCCATTAAATATTAAATATAAATCATCTTTTTGCTAAACTCCAGCCTTCAAATGCTCCATAAGAATTTATCGGATTGACATAATTAACTTACATGCCTGAGATTAACAAACTCTTCGTCATTCCAATATCATAAGTCTAGCTATGTCTTGAACTAGCGATATATGATTCTAATTTTCTCTCATAATTTACTTATTTAAAGTAAAATTGTTAAGTCACCAACAAATTTCATCATCTGGCATAAATCTCGAGATAATATTTTGAGCCAAAAATATTCAAACTTCAATTAAAAGTCATCCAGAGCTATGATTTCAGCAAACTTACAGTCAAACTGATCGGCTCGATGAGACGGATCTAATGATATAAAAGACAGTTCAGTCCGAGTCAAATCAAGCTCAGATCAAATCATTAAACCACTCTTTGAGGATTTTCGGAGGCATTTGAAAGATCAAACGGATATCCAATCTAGTGAATTCATAGTTGAATCGAGCGTCTCGACAAGATGAATCCAACGAGCCCAAGATTGCTCAATTCTGATATCGTTAAGGTACTCAAATGTCTATCAAACGTCATCTGATCATGGGAAGCTCTCCGGACCGTCCGATCAAAATGATTTATATTCCTGCATTAATTGCACTCAAAACACAATAAATAGAGTTTCACTCCTCACATGAAGAGATGAGGCTTTGAGAAGGAGTTCAAGTCCAACATCATCTCTATCATCGTCGTCCTCCGTTGACCACCGTCAACCACTGTCGCCCACCGCCGATTACCGTTGGCCTCTGTCCACCACCCACCGTCTGCAACCTCCACCGACCTCCGTCGACCACCACCGACCATCATCGATCGTCGCTGACTATCGTCGACTACCGCCGACCTCTGTCGATTACTGCCAGCTAGACGCTGTCAGTCGATGTTGTACCTTAAAAAATCTATTAATCATTTCTTGTCCGTGGGATAAGGGGCTTCTGTAATCGTTGGCTTATAGTGGATTTTTATAACTGTGTCAGGTCCCG
Organism: Phalaenopsis aphrodite; assembly: GCA_003013225.1. NCBI lineage: Eukaryota > Viridiplantae > Streptophyta > Magnoliopsida > Asparagales > Orchidaceae > Phalaenopsis > Phalaenopsis aphrodite. The sequence continues at coordinate 1,277,860 of NEWO01000147.1, read as the reverse complement.
TGGTTTTTTCCCTTTACGAGTTTTTCGAGTAAAAATTTCTGCTGTCACCACAGGTTGATTCATTTTCATCTGAGTGTGTGTTGAATCCTCGCGCAACTCTAAGACGATAATTCATTACTCTTCCCCCGGATTTTTTTAGCAAACATCAGTTAGACGCCGTCAGTGAGAATTTTTCAATCTCACAACTAAAGTACTTATGCGGTGGCCACCAGACACTATGTTCGTGACAACGAGGCATCCCGCTCCAACACCCATCATTCTAGGGAGCAGTCACGAAGCCAAGCACGACATGCTTCTTCATCTTCTAGCCCTGGAAGACGCTATCTCACCAACGAAGGTGTTTCAGGTTCTTTAATAGAAGATCGAATGCGTAGAATGGAGGAGTCTCAACTAGAGATTTTACAATTTCTACACGGGGCTCAACAACCTCCACCTACACCATTGGATAAAATTTGTTTACCATTAACTCCGCGACGTACGAGAAACATATCGTTTGGAGGAACTCGTACTGACCCGCTGTTGGATTAATTTTGGGACGACAATGTAATTAATAAGTCAAAATTGTTGTGGTCTAATTTAGAATTAAGTTTATGACTTTGGGCACATTTGTCATGATATTATAGTGTGGATATCATAAGTGCAAATTCTAATTTGATGAGGGGCAGAATTAGAATTAAACAAAACTTTTTTGTAACCGCTTGTTAGTTACTTTTAAGGGTAATGATCCCCGATTTGCAGAGAGACGCATCATTTTCTTTTAACCCATCAACAAGAAACTAAAGAAACTCTAGAAAATCTGCATATTAGAAGATCATACCTTGTGCAATCGATCTAATGGACTCTGGTACGCTTCCACTAATATATGGTTTATTTCTCTTGAAATTGAATGTGATTTTTTTTTGTTCTAACACCCGCCTCCTTAAGAAGGAACACATCCCTTGTCGGGTCGTGATGTTGAACTCCTAGATACAGCAAGTTCCACTCATCCATCTCGTGCAGTTCACTCGACATCGCCTCATCTTCCTGCCATTCCGGATAATGTCATTCGTAACAAACTACGATGCCTTGTCAGAGAAGAGTTCCCCTTAGAGAAAAAAGATCGCTTATACGCTCACCGTAACATCCATGAATCTTCTCCCTTAGCGGATGCGGTCCTTCAGCACTCCATCCCATGCACATTCAGCATGCCTGTGATGCGCTTCTATGTCAAGTGTTTTCGGCCACTCTAAAAGGACAAGCTCAAATCTGGTTCTACTCTCTGTCAGGGGGCACTGTAAACACCTTTAGCGAGCTTGTCAAACTATTTGCAGAGCAGTTCATTACAAATCGAATGATCATAAAGGATTCATCCATTCTCTCAGGAATTTGTCAAAATGAAGGACAATCATTCAAGGACTACTTCCGCAGGTTTTCTATTGAAGCTCGTAAGATTCCTGGGGGTGGATCATGAGTTACAGAGGGGGGCCTTCCATGTGGGGCTCTGCCCATGAACTTTTTACTCATCACTAATATGGGAGACAATTTGCTCTTATGTTGACCCTACCCACCGTGTTGAGGCTCAAATCACTGCAGATGAGTCCATCAGTGCACATAAGGAACAATTTGACAAATTTGGGGGAAAGCATAAAGTAACTCCAAAGACAATAATCAATCTTCGCAACGGAGAAAGTCTGAACAACTAAAGAATCGTGACCTCCTTCTTCAACCTGCGGGCCAACGAACTGAATATTGACCAAAGAAAGAATATGCACCACTCAACACGTAACGTGCGAACATCTTGATGGCCATCAAAGATGAGCAAGTTGTTAAGTGGCCTCACCTTCTAAAACTTAACTCGGGAGATCAAGAACAATAGTGTCATTTTCATCGAAGTCGTGACCAGACCACTGAGGCATGTAATCTCCTTAGGGAAGAAATTGAAAGGTTGATTCAACAGGGATATCTTGGTTGATTTATACAAAACAAACTAGCTGGTAGCGATAATGCTCATACTGGGGGGCAACAACATGGGAGTCACCCAGTTGTGGGCAAAATTCAAATAATTGCAGGAGGCCCATTGCTGAATGATCAAGTCTTTATCACTGTACCTGGTGAACCAATGCAGAAGAAATTGTGCCTCGAGCCTATCAATTTTGATGATTCTGACTTGGAAGGAGTTCGAGTCCCTCACCAAGATCCTCTCGTCATTAACGTAGAAATTGAAGAGCCTGTTATAATGTAAAGAGGATCCTAATTGACAATGAGAGCTCTGTCGATGTCTTGCTCTATTCAATTTTTCTCATTTTAGGATTGACAAGGAAAAGACTTCAATCTGCATCCAGACCATTATATGGTTTTGATAATCGATCAATGTCGAGGGAACAGTAAATCTCCCTGTTATCTTAAGAGACTTTCCTGGACAGATAACCCACTCAGTCCAGTTCATATTTGTCAAATCAAAATTGGCATATAATGTTATCTTCGGGAGACCACTGCAATCAATCTTTGGCATCGTGACTTCTGTAACACACTTAAAGATCAAGTTTCCAACCCCAACAAGAATCGACGTCGTGCGAGGTGATCAACAGATAACACAATCATGTTACCTCAGAAAAGCTCAACCATGCCCGTCAATGACACTTAGCATTGAGAACTTCGATATTTGAGATGAAAACCTATCTCGTTGAGCTTCTCCTGTGGAAGACTTGATTCAAATCTCACTATCTGACGAACTTCCCTCGAGAATAGTGCAACTTGGTTCCATACTCTCCGATGAGCAAAGATCGGAGTATGTAGATCTTATCCAAATGAACCAAGACATTTTTGCATGGAATCCGACTGGCATATCTGGAGTTGACTCGGAAATAATCATGCACTCTTTAAAGGTAGACCCGATCTTTAAATCGGTCATCCAGAAGAAGCGTAATTTTGCCCCAGTTCGCTTACAAACTATTGAACAAAAAGTTAACGAGCTTCTTAAAGCAAAGTTCATACTATAAGTACATCATCCTACATGGCTAGCCAATATCGTCATGGTGAAAGTACTAATGGTTCATGGAGAATGTGTGTCGACTATACAGAACTCAACAAACTTTTCTGAAAGATAATTTTCCCCTCCTACGCATAGATCAACTCGTCGATGCCACGTCTGGACATCAAATGCTAAGTTTTATGGATGCATACTCATGATACAATCAAATAATAATGAACACAATGAACGAGGAGACCACATCGTTTCAAATAGATAAGGGCTTATATTGTTATTAGGTCATGACATTCAAGTTAAAAAATGCTGGTGCAACTTATCACGACTCATGAACAAGGTCTTCAAAAACATTCTCGAGTGTTGTTGACCTCATTTTTTAGGTCTTCTTTTCTCTTTCTTTAGATTCCCTAGTATCTAGGGATTTTTCTATTTTCACTCTCTTAGAGGACTATACTATGACCCACACCCCTTAGAAATTCAAGCAATTTCTTTGCTCCTTGAAGTTTCATATGAATAGATTTCTAATTCTTGACATTCAGTTGAACCAATTAAAAGCCAACATATTGAAGCTCTTGTTGAGTTCCCATAGAGATTTGAAAGACATAGATGGACCCCATGACGTGTGTGGCGTTTAACTTTTTGTCACGAGCAGTTTACTTGACTTTGGTTGTCGCTTATGTGAGGACCGGTCAATGATATATTCGTTAAACGACTCTCATTGGACCAAAATAGCTTCCTTTGCCACAACACATACAAATTAAAGTTAAATTGGCACGATACTCGGTGAACTTTTTCGCGAGACCCCGGATGATGAAACAAATTATTCTAATGCGTCCGGAATGTCAATTTTTGTTGGGAATGACATGTATTTTGATAGAGTTCTGTAGGGGCTGGCTCTCGTATCACTCATTTGCCTCCAAGAAGTTTCTTCCTCCGAGCGCAAGAAGTCGCACGCGGAGAACTTCCTCCGATTGTCTAAGCCGCAAGGATCTTCTTCCCCTCCTATCGTCTAGAGTTGGGATTTTTTATCCGTGCGCTAAGGAAGAATTTCGAGCTGGCCTCCCTTCTTCTTCGCGACCGGCGCTCGGTGCTCTCTCGTCGCCATGACAAGGTTCTTCTTCTCCCTCAATCATTCAGGACGAAGAGTAAGAATTTTCTTCTTATTCTCTTCTTTTTCTTCTTCTTCTTCTTCTCTTTACAATGGTTCAACAATATAAATGATTTCCTTATCTTTCAATTTCCTTCTTCTATTCATCCAAATTGCCAGTAAGGATTTCTGTTTCTGTTAATCGTTTGAACCATAAGAATATACTTCTTTGATCTCATTGTAAGAAAAATCTCTCTTATTTTATATTCAAGCCATCTAGCTTCTCAAATTGATCTATGTTTTGACTTTTGAGGAACTTCTTTATATACTCATTGAGATTATTTTCTCTTATTACAAAAGTTGTGCTACAGGATATCTTTACAATTTTCAGTCTAGGGATTTTTCGATATTAGTCATGGACATGAGCCTTCCGAAGGTTCTGCAAGATTCGGAGATTATTTTGTGACTAAATGCGGTGTTTTAATCATGTCATTGTTTGTTTTCTTCGCTACTACTATGTCTATTTCTTTCACACTCAGATAACTCAATCTCGCATGCTCAAGTTTACAGTGCAGCTTCAACACCATGCTCGCCATCAGCTTCTAAAGTTCCAGTTAATCTTTGTGCATGTTATTGAATAGCTGGTTTTTGTGCCGATTATGATTGGAATTCTCGTTTTCTTATTTGAATTTTATGATGATCAACTACTTGCATTCCTGGTACTAACCCTTGTTTGATTGTGTGAATTATTTACAATGATCAGTGTTGGGACATCAATCTCTATGCAGTTTTTCTTTTCTAGCTTCTTCTTGCTCTGCTTTCTGGTTTTCCACATCTACTTCTTTTCACATGCTTATGGTTTTTCATATCTGGCCTTTTCTGCCACTGCTGCATTCATGCAACACTTTTGCCCCCAAGTAAAACTTTGAAAACTCCATCTCCTATTCCACCAATTGATCTACCTGCTCCTAAGCCTGCCAGAGAAGATTATCAGCTGATATCGGGCTTCTAAATCCCAAAGAAAATGGAATCGATCGTCAGGCTTCTGCACTTCAAGATGAGCTTGATATGCTACAAGAAGAGAATGAAAATATGATTGAAAAGTTACGGCATGCTGAAGAGAAACGTGAGGAAGCTGAGGCACGAACCAGGGAGCTTGAGAAGCAGGTTTGAGGAAGTTGTATGAGGTTGTCTCTTATTGCTGCCCGCCTTTTTGGCTCTTTCCCAGCTGAAACAAATCCAAGGTTCCAGCTCTGCAAAGATTCATGAGAGCCCGAGGTCAGCTGCAGCACCAAGCCAACGTCAAAATCACCTCTTCCACCATCTACACCTCGACCACCGACTGTTTGTGACCACCGCCGGCCTCCGTCGATCACCACCGACCGTCATCGATCGTCGTTGACTACCGTCGATCACCACCGATCTCTGTCGATCACCGCCAGCTAGACGTCGTCAGTTGACGTTGTACCTTAGAAAATGTAGTAACTTCTTCCCGTCTGTGGGATAAGGGATCGCCGGCTGGAGGGAGTTAAGCTTTTATTTGTCAATCGGCAAAGGAGCATATAAAAAGACGGGACCACAAATCTGGTTTTTTCATTTTACGGGTTTTTCACGTAAAAACTTCTGGTGTCACCACAAATTGATTCATTTTTATCTGAGTGTGTGCTGGATCCTCGCGCAACATTAAGATGATAATTCACTACTCTACCATTGCGAATTTTCTAGCACACATAAAAAATGAACATATCAAGACAGAGATTCTGAAGAAGGGCTCCAAAATAGTCATGTGGGCTTCATAAATTTCACACGCGAGATTTTTAATTTTTTTGTGGAGAGCTTTAAAGATCAAAATATAAAGTCACATTACATCGAGATTCACCCGAGAGACTGTAATTTTGAGGTTTTTCTGAAACTCAAGCCTCTATAGTTAAATCCCACTTGTGAAGATTGAAGAACACATTTACTTATGGCTCATAATTAAACACTAAATATTTAACATATATTAACAACAAAATGTGGTTTAAGTTGCAAAATTTTTTATCAGAAGTTTAGAGTTGATGATGGGGAAATAATGATGAACCCAATCAAAATCTCATGATTTCATAATAGTCTATAATCTACTTAATCAACATAGGTAGTCAACCAAACTTGACTGAAAATTAGTTGTTAGCAACAATGGGTTATGTCGTCCGAGAGAACGGTATAAATTTGAGGTGGAAGTTTGTCTAAGCGGATGAATTTAAACAAACCTTAGTTAAAATAAGATTTGGTGTTAATCAAGTACAATTTTATGATTCACAACTCAAAGAATAGAAATTTATTGTGGAATATATAATTGTAATATTTGTTAGCAACCACCTGATTAGAGGATTATGATTTGTAACTATTTTTTTTTTTTGGGCATCCGGGTCAGACCAAACGTATAGAGGCCTTCGGTTTACATATTTAATAGTATGAAATTACTTTAGGTGTGAATATAATGATATATTTGAGATGACATTTTATTATTTGCGAGTCAAAATTAATAAAAAGTTTGTCGCCTTTGCAAAATATATCAAATGATGGATGAAATATGATTTTGGTATTTTTGTAAAATCCAAGTGTTTTTTATTACATTGCGAACATTGAAGCCCGCTTTTCTTCCAAATCGAATTCCGGTAGCAGAGAGTGATGCAGGCATCTTCGGTGAGATCTCTGCAGTCCATATACTGTTGTGGAATGGCTATTCCATTCCTTGCTCGTCAAATCATCACTCAGTGTAATCAATATATTTTCTTCTTCATCTAGGGTTCGACTACCGCCAAATGTCGAATTCAAGGCACGGCACCTCCTCCTCTCTACTCTACCGTCTACGCTGAGGTCACTCCTTCCCTCTTCTCCTTATATCAATGAGCGCCGTTCATCTCAAGCCTAAAATAATTATGGCGATTTGTGGGATAACGACCTTTGTACTGATGAACAAGCACCCGAGCAGAAGTTCTCTCCTGCGTGCTAATGACACGAGATTTACATTTAAAAAAAACCAATTAATGAGCATATAAAAGAGTGTTGCTTTAGTTCTCTGATCTTGTTCTTGTAATGACGATAAATTAACCTATCATCAACATATAATTGCAAAGTGAGGTAACTCTCATTAGGGATTATTTTCGCACCAACACTAACCGGTCTTTCAATTACTATGATCAAACATCATGGATTCAAACATTCATTATTGCCTTAATGCTTGCTTGCGATGAACCGAACTCTTTTTTAAGATTACACATAATTTCTGATTGATCTGACTTTGAAATACTTCCATATGCAAGATATGCATTTCCTCTTTCAAATCATGATGTTGGGAGGTTTTCTCCAAATCAAGCTCTTAGAAATTAATTATTGTTTGCCAAAACAAGAAAGTCATTTTAATCTTTACATCTATGAGAAATTGCCTTGAATTCAATATTCTTGTAGTTAAAAGCTTTCTTCTTTAGCCTTTCATTTTACCATACATACGAGTTATTTGAATTATTCAATCTAAAATTCTACTCATTCTTCAATACTTTCTTGCCCCGTGTAAGTTTCACCAGTCATAAGTGTGCTCACTCAAGGACTTGATTCTCTTTTTCATTTTGTTCTTTATATCATTCCCGTTCACTTTTTGTAGTTTTTTATGTATATGGTTTAAATGAGACGTTATCTCATTGAGAAATGGTAGAAAATATCACGTGCTAAGTCACATTGCACGATTTTGAGTGAAGTTAATAATTTTCCAATAGGAGACCTACATGTCGACTGAGTGTCACTTGAGAAACCTAAGTTAAGTGTTTTGAGCAATGTGGACCAACTTGAAGGGCGGTTCATGGTCATTATGGGGTTTATCTACCCAATTGAGCGTGCGCTGATTACCTCTCATTTCGACTTTGTGAAGATTCAAACACTTGTCAATCCAGAATGACGAAAATCAGACAGCTAAATTAGGAGTTTTTTATAATTATGAGCTTCCTTATTTAAATTATTTCCAATGTTTTTATTCTGATTTATTTTCCTTTTAGCTGAATATTTAGATTAGGAATATATATTATTAAGTTACCTAAATTAGATTATGCGCTTTATTATGTAGCTAAAATAGATTGTACGGACTATTATTTATAACAATGAAAGCAAAGGAAAAAATGTATTCAACATTTTTTTCTCAAAATCTTGACATGGTATTAGAGTTAAATTTTTTCCCTAACCATCGATAATCGTTGGAGGACCGTCAAGGCTCCCTTCTCGCCTGCCTTTTTGCGGGACAGGAAGGGAGAAACTATTTATTTGCCTTGATTCTCGCTCGTCTGCTCGTCGCCTCATTATTTATTCGCCTGCGTCGTCTTCGTTCTACTTCGTCTTTCTCTTCGACTCGACTCATTATTTCTTCGCCCAACTCTTCTTTTTTTTCAACTGCGTCTCCTCAAAGTGCTTCATATTGATGGAAAAAATCCGACTCCCGCTCCAACTTATTGATCGTCTCCTTGAACTTCTCCTCGTCTAAGTCTGCAGTATCAGGAACACGAGCTCTCTGCTGAGAGAACTCATGGCCAGTAGAAAAGCTTCGAGATCAGGTCTACTTCAGATCGAAGATTCTGTGGTGGCGACGACTGGATCCTACCTGGTTGATTAGGATCTGGTGGTGGGTAGAGCTGTAAACGAGCCGAGCTTGAGCGAGCTCAGGCTTGGCTTGTGTTCGGCTTGTTCGAAACTGCTCGTGTTCGAAATTGGCTCGTTTTCAAAATTGACTCGTGAACAATGTGTTTGAGTTCGGCTCGATTTAAATATTCGTGTTCGTGTTCGGCTCGTGTTCGACTCGAAATTTATTTGTTAAAATTAAATAAAAAAAGTAGATGTAAAATGTTGGATTCGAACCTGAACAAAATGTATGAAAAAAAACCACTAATCACGTTACCACACGAGGTCTAAAGTTTTGAACTTAAATATAAATATATATAATGTATTAATATATAAATAATATATACAATATATTATTATATAAATAATTATATATATATTTTTTATTTTGAGCTAAAGCGAGCCGAACACGAGCGAACAAAGAGCTGTTCGTGTTCAGCTCATTTATAATTTAAGCTTTGAAAACTTGTTCGTGTTCGACTCGTTTACGTAACGAACGAGCCGAACACAAGCTGTTGGCCAACAACGAGTTTTTTTGACAGCCCCAGTGGTGGGTACAACGAAACCCTCCGAATAGATCACAGGAGAACCCTTTTCCGATTAAGGTTTGACAGAAAGCATCGCTGCTTTTGCGACTTCTTCGACTGCTTCTTCCGATGTTTTGTCCGCTTTGACTTCAACTTCTTCATTGCACTCAAGGATTGAAGGCTTCGACACTTCTTCCTAGATTGAAAGCTCCGGCTTCGGCAAATCCTGTATCTTCGGCTTCGACACTCACGATTTTGACACTTTTGGGCAATCTCGACTTCGACACTCGTGTCTTCGTCACTCACGACTTCGGCATCTCGATTTCGACATCTCGGCTTCAACACTTTTGACGTGAAGATCAGGGATCAAATCGTTCTTGTCGTCGCAGGATGAATCAATAGCATTTGGATCGTATAATATGATACAGATCTTGCTTGTAGGCTATGATTGACAGCATTTGGATCGTGTAACGGGATGCGAATCCTACTTGTAGGCTATGATTGGTAGCATTTGGATCGTGTAACTGGATGCGAATCCTTCTTATGGCTATGATTCGAATTTCTGGACGACAACGATAGAGGATTTCTTGTTTTTCTTTGCTCAAATCATATTAGGTTCATGAGCTGTCTCTGAGGCTTCAACACTCACAACTTGAGGATTATTGGTTCTAACAAAGTTTCCTGTTGGCAAATTGATGTTTCCTAATCAGTCAACATCAATTTGAGGGGAATTTTAATCAGGAAGGACGAAAATCAGACAACTAAATTAGGAGTTTCTATAATTAGGAGCTTCCTTCTTTAAATTATTTATAGTGTCTTATTCTGATTTATTTTCCTTTTAGCTGAATATTTAGATTTAGAATATGTATTATTAAGTTACCTAAAATAGATTATGCACTTTATTATGTACCTAAAATAGATGTACAAACTATTATTTATAGCAATGAAAATTAAACAAAAAGGTATTCAACCTATTTTTCTCAAAACTTTGACAACACTATGCAATCTAAAATCCATAGTTTCTCTATGATTTGGACCAACAATTGGGCGTTGAATTCCTTCTTCCTTAATCCTCTTCTCTCCCTCTTTTTGTTGTAAGTCTGATATGATTTGACGTAAAAAATGGCACCCTTTCCCTCATAAATTAGGGCAAACACAATATTCATCAATAATTTAGACAACTCAACAAGAATACAAATATAAACACCCACATTTCGAAAGGTGGACAATCTCTCTTAATTCTTACAATTTGAGAGGTAGGACTCCCAAACCCCAAACCCCAAACCTGAGACTCACAACTCAATCTCATGCATCCCCACCCAACCCTTAAATATTACAAGCGTATTTATACCCAATAATAATTATAGTAATAATAAAAGACTAAATTTTCCTTAGGCATACAAAAGGAAAAAATGGCCGTTAGGCTAGGCATCGTCGTAACAATATTCCCCCATAATAGACACTTTGTCCTCAAGGTGAAAAAAATGAGTGTTTCTCCTCTACCACAACTCTCTTTTTTTTCATCCTCTAACTCCTTTTCATGCACTATTAGAAGAAAGGTAAATTTTGATCCTTGCATCAACGCTCTAGAATGAACTTCTCATCATTTCAAAAACATAATTTTTTGGTTCCCTTCTCCAGAATTTGTCTTTATAAGGTGTTTGAGTGCCGCTGCCGGTCGTGGCCCGTTATTTGTCCCGTGCAGCCTTTGTTTTGACATCCACTGTTTGAGTATTGTTGTGGTTGTAGTCGTTCGATACGACGCTCCATCTGTGTTGTTCATGCCGACCTTCTCCATCTGTGTTGCTCATGCTGGCCTTCTCCATCTGGTTTTTGTCCTCCACCATCTGGGCTAGCTCCATCATCCCCCAAGCTTTTTGGTCTCAATAGCTGGAGTGCTGCCGGTATGTAGGGCTTTAAGCCCTTCATAAAAATTTTCCTCAATCCTGCTTTAGAAATCCTTCATACTTGTTCCGAAAATAGTTCAAATTTCTCATTATATTCCATGACCATCTGCTCCTGAGTCAATTTATGAAATTGTTCTTGTAGGTCTCATTCTCAAGTTGCTCAGAAACATTTCAACAAATAATCCTTAAATTTATCTCACAAATGGGTCAGTATCTAGCATCCTTCCATTGAAATCAGGTATCTAGCTTTTCCCTTTAAATACAATCATGTTGCCTTTAGCCTCTCCTCCCCATATAACTCATTCAATGCGAAGTATCACTCCATCCAATATACTCACCCATGTACGTCTTTCCGTTTAAAAATCGGCATAACATTTCACCCCAATTTTCTCTCCATTTGTTGTTTTGCCCCATAGATCGAGGGTAAAACTCCTTTTTTCAATCATAGTGATATCCTCTACCTTCTTCCATCATTTCTTCTTTGTGCTCCTCCATTCCTCTTGCACAATCTCTTCTCCATGTTTTAGCCCAACCACATCTATCAAAAATCTCTAATTCATCTCTAATCGGAGCCCTAGGAGGGGGTTTGTGGTGATGAATGTTTTCCTACTCATGTACCTTACATTTGATCTCTTTTTATTTAGATTTTACAAATTAAGTCACCACCGGGGTCTTGGTTTGCATCTTAATGAGCATATTTATCATCTCTCGAATTTCCCCCATGCTCTCAAATTGATCCTCCATTCAGTTCTCTGTGGAAGAAAATCTATATTTATGGTGGAAAGCTTTCTTTCATTTCAGATCTGATTTGGCTGATTACTTCCTCTAATTTTTATCAAAATCAACTTTTTTTGCTGTCATTCTTCTTAGAATTTTTTTTATTACAAAATCAATTTTTATATGTTTAAATCTATCGTCTGCTTCAAGATGAGACAAATCAAGTGACTATTTTGTTAGTCGTTGATCCAGGATCACTCCAATCCTGACGTGGCCTCCCAATTAGCTCCAATCGCGACTGTCTGGAAATTGTTGTCCCGTATTCCCAACTAGATTGGAATCGCGACTGTTGTGCAATGGAAGAGTTAAATAGGCGAAAGTTGAGTGTTAGGAGTTATGATGGTAAATAATTTATTCTTATAAATAAATTATTTCCTTAAAATTAGAGTTATGTTAGGAAATAATTTATTCTTGTAAATAAATTATTTTCTTAGAATTAATGAGATATTTATTTTCCTATTTACGTTATTTCCTATATCTCCTGACAATTAATGCGAATTAATTATTGGAGATACTAAGTGTTATACCCTTTCTTTCATATCATTTACCTTTTATTATTTTTCATATTACAAGATTATTATAAGGGTTATTTATAATCCCGTTCATATCAATGAAAATGTGTGTATTCCACCACATTATTCTGAGTTTTAACGTGGTATCAGAGCAAACACGATTCTGAGTCTTACCCTCTCCTCTTCCACGCAAAAACCCAATCTATCTTTTTTCTAAGTCAAAGCATATGACAGACGAAACTCAAAATTCAGCAAAACCTGAATCTAGCAAATTCGATAATCTGAACGACCCATTTTTTCTCCACTACTCAGATTAACCCGGTCTCGTGCTTGTTACGCAACCGCTGAATGGAGAAAACTACAATTCTTGGAGTCGTGCCATGTTGATGGCTCTCAACTTCAAAAACAAAGAAGGTTTTGTCAACGACACCGTCCAAAAACCACCAGAGACATCCACCGCAGAACTTCAACAATGGAGGCGCTGCAACAACCTTGTCAAGGCATGGTTGTTTAATTCAATTGCAGAAGACATTGGAGCAAGTATAATATATAACGAGAGTGCCCATGAAATCTGGCTCGAC
>NEWO01000147.1:1211527-1253049 GCA_003013225.1 Phalaenopsis aphrodite | reverse complement strand
CGAAGACTAGTTGGGAGATTAATCTACTTAACTATTACACGTCCAGACTTGACATATGCAGTTCATGTCTTAAGTCAATTTATGGACAAACCACGAGTGCCACACTTAGAAGCAGCCCATCGTATTCTACGTTACATAAAACAAACAGTTGGACAAGGAATTTTTCTCTCAGCAGAAAACTCAACCCAACTAAATGCCTTTTGTGATGCAGATTGGGCTAGGTGTCGTGACAATCGAAAATCAGTTACTGGGTATTGTATCTTCCTTAGGAGTTCATTAATTTCTTGGAAAACCAAGAAACAAACCACAGTATCACGCTCTAGTGCAAAAGCTGAATATCGGTCCATGACCACTACCTGCTGCGAGATTATTTGGTTAAGAACAATTCTGCAAGATTTGGGGATCATGCATTCACATCCTGCCAATTTATTTTGTGATAACCAAGCAGCACTTCACATCGCCTCGAACCCGGTATACCATGAGCGAACAAAGCACATCGAGATTGATTGTCATCTCATACGGGAGAAAGTTTAAAAAAGAATAATAAAGTTGACTCATGTGTCTACTTTAGAACAACCAGCAGACGTTTTCACAAAACCAATAAACTCTTCTCAGTTTTCGATACTACTCAGCAAGTTAGGAATTATTAACATACATTCCAAACTTTAGGGGGAGTGTTAGGAGTTATGATAGGAAATAATTTATTCTTATAAATAAATTATTTCCTTAGAATTAGAGTTATGTTAGGAAATAATTTATTCTTGTAAATAAAATTTTTTCCTTAGAATTAATGAGATTTATTTTCCTATTTTACGTTATTTCCTATATCTCCTAACAATTAATGCAAATTAATTATTGGAGATACTAAGTGTTATACCATTCCTTTCATATCAGTTACCTTTTATTATTTTTCCTATTACAAGATTATTGTAAGGGTTATTTATAACCCCGTTCATATCAATGAAAATGTGTGTATTCCACCACATTATTCTGAGTTTTAACATTGAGAGTTACGAAACGAGAATAGGAGAAAGTTGGGAGTTTCATGTCTCTGTAAGCCGCTTCCCAATCGCTACCTTCCTAAGTAGCTTTGATTGCGACTCTATTAGGTATAGACGACGCAGGAGGAAGAGAAAAATGGGAGTTTGGAGTCTCTGTATGCCGCTTCCTAGTCACCGCCTTCCCAGATAGCTCTTATCAAGAATTTATTGAATAAACGACGCGAAAACAAAAGAGACATCGGTTACGAATCTCTGTAAGCCGCGATTTCGTTGATTGTGTTGGTCTTTGTAGTAAACGAAAGATGCGAGTCCTTCGCTACCTTCCCCGCAAACTGAAAGGCTTGAGTTTCGGGTCTCGATAAGTTGACTGCTTGTCGTGGCTTTCCCTGTATGCCTAGTTCATGTCATGAATCGAAACTCAAACTCTGGATGCCTGATCTTTTTTCTTTGATTCCCAAAAATGACTGTTCTGATACCAATTTAATACAATCCGACATCAAAATTGACATGCTTTTCTATAGAAATTAGGGCAAACACAATATTCTTCAATAATTCAAACAACTCAACAATAATACAGAGATAAATACCTACACTTCGAGAGGTATGCGATCTTTTCCAATTCCTGTCAATGTTTTGAACAAATAAGCTTGAATGCCTTTTTTCTTTGCTTTCATTCCAATAAATGATAGTCTGTACAATCTCTTTTAGGTAACCTAATAAATATTCCTAATCTAAATATGGAGGGAATATGTACAATTAAAAGAAATAAATCAGAAGTGAGAAATTTGGAAATAATTTAAATAAGGATAAATAAGGAAACTCCTGATAATAGGAAACTCCTAATTCAACTGTTTGATTTCTGTGACTCTTGATTGATATCCCTTTCTCAAATTGATATTAACTGATTAAGAAACATCAATTTGCCAACAGGAAACTGATTACGCTATTGATAAATAGGCTTAGTAAATATATTAGTCGTGTGAAGATCTGTTCACTTTAGGCTCCTTCGCTATCACCTTCCCCGACACTTGATTTTTTCTCTTGCAAACCAAGAGCAAAAAAGGCAGTGAAAATCATCTGTCGAACCATATCTGATGTGAGAATAAATTGATTATTGCAGGCAATTGTGGATGTCGAACCAGGATTCTGGGCTAGCTCCATCAACCTGAGCAATTTCAAATTCAGGCCTGAGCTTCATAAAATACTGATCGCGACGACTCACTTCATGAATAGCTCGAAGACAAGCTAAGTTCTCCTTTGACATCTTAGCATAGATAATGCCAGAATATTCACTCTATAAATTTACAAAGCCAAAATAATATTGTTCAATTGAGAAATTACCTTGACTATAATTACTCTTATCAAGTTCCAATTGAAAACGTTTTGCAGTATTATTTTGATTGTAGACACTCTTCAAGTATTCCCACATTTTTTTAGCTGTCCCAAAGGATCATAAACTGTTCAGATATGAGCCTCTATAGATCTCAAAATCCAAGAAACAATCCGAACATTCTTTGTCTCTCATTGACCAAGTTCTTCCGGCTCTGTAGGTGCTAGAGAAGACCATCAATATCTTCTTAAAGCTCATTCCCTTTCAAAAACACATTGAACTTAAATTCTCATGCTGTATAATTCTTTCCCGTAACTCTTATAGCTAATATTTCAAAAGACATTTTAAACAGAATTGTTGCTCACAAGTTGATTATCAAGAAACTCGTTGATCGAAATCAACTTAAAGCCAAAGAAAGCCAAGAGATCCAAAAAATCTAAAAAAAAACCCAAAGAAAACTAAAAAGTCGTGCACTGCCTTGAATTCGATCCGAGACCAAAGGAGAGGAATTCGAAGCCGAAGCCTACGATCCTTGAGTGCGGCGAAGAAGCTAAATTCGATGCCGAAGCCGACGATCCTTGAGTGGAAACAGTTGAAGACTCGCAAGAAGTAGTCGGAGGAAGGCTCGCTGGAAGCAGTAAAAGGCGGAAGAAGCAGTCTAAGATGCCGCAGAAAATAGTTGATGAAGCGGGCGCGAAGGGGCGAAGAAGCAGTCGAAGATGTTGCAGAATCAACGAAAGCTAGCGAAGACGACGATGGCATTTTGATGAAACCGAAGTGGTCGAAGTGGACTAAGCGATCGAAGCCGAAGCGGAAGAAGCAGTTGAAGATGCTGCAGAAGCAACGAAGGCTAGTTCTAAATGAGAAAAAGCATTATCTTGTGCGAAAGTTGCACGTTCTATTATCTTGTGCAGATGTTGAAGCAACATGAGAAACCAAAGAGGGCATTATCTTGTGCAGTTGTTGAAGCAACATGAGAAACCAGAGAGGGCATGTGGTGTCAGGAAAGGAAAATAAAAGGTATGGAAGGCTTTATATGAGGGTAGAATTATTCACATGAACCCATTTGAAGAGTAGACATTTCATCTTGGGACCCTCGTACCTAACTGGAAAGGCAATAAAGTAGTAAATTTAGCCTTTATAATTTAAACTACAAGTTAGATTCAACTCATTAAATAGAAGAGAGGAAAAGTGATTTGGAGCAAATAGGCTGAATGTCTTTTTTCTTTGCTTTCATTCTGATAAACAGTAGTCTGTACAATCTCTTTTAGGTAGCCTAATAAATATTCGTAATCTAAATAATGAGAGAATATGTACAATTAAAAGAAATAAATCAGAAGAGAGAAATTTGAAAATAATTTAAATAAGGATAAATAAGGAAGCTCCTAATTATATGAAACTCCTAATTCAGCTGTCTGATTTATGTGATTTTTGATTGATAATTCTTATAATTTGAGAGGTAGGAAATTTCTTGCAGACGCTAAACCTAAGGCTCACAGCTCAATCTCATGCATTATTGACCTCATTTTGAGTTCATTACTATTTTCCTTAGTATCCTAGAATCTAGCTCTAAGAGTTCCTATTGATTATCTTATAAAACTAGTAATGGAATCCATCCTCTTAGAAATTCCAGCCACTTCCTATTTCTTTTGTGAGGTCTTGCATTGATGATCTCAAAAACATCGTCGTATGGTCGAGTGTTTAAGGACTATCATGTGGAGAGTCAAGGAGATATTCCCAATAGAATCTCAAGCCCTAGGAAAACCTCTTCAGGACTTTATTATCTCTCACACACACAAAATACACAAAATCCACTAAGTTGCTTAAAGTCGGACTAAAATTGAACTTAAACAATGAGTGAAAATGTGAATTTCTCCGGACGACCTCCGATGACAAAATGCACTGCGCCAACGCGTCTGGGACATCAATTTTAGCTAGGAAAGATACCTATATCGCTATAAATCCGTGCACGAGCAAATTGCATGAAAATCGATGAATTCCTCAAAACAACCTCCGACGACGAAACAAACCACGCCAACGCATCCGGAACGTTGAAATTACCTAAAAATGACATCCATTTCGTTATGCCGTGACACACGAATAAAAATATACAAATCAAATATTATTTTGGAAATATTAAATATTTTTATATTTATATAATAACATTTATAATTCTAAACCCTATTTATCCCTTTATCCGCATACTTAGCTCCCCACTCGATCCCGCAGCTCGACCAGCCGCTTAGCTCATCCTTGTGCGTGCCCTAGATCCCATGGCTCATCCACGCAGCAATCTCCTCCCCTCTCGACTCTTCTCCTTCCTCGCGTGGCCGCTCGACCGCTAGGCTCTTCAATCGTGGGAGCTCGGCTGGCCAACCCTTCTTCTCGAGGCTTTACTTTCTCCTTTATGGTGACGATTCCTTCCTCATTGTTTTATTGGACCACGAAATTGTGGTAGGTGGCTGACTCCCTCTCATTTCTGCCTATAAAAAGGCTTCTTAGGATACTTTTCTAGGTTGTTAAAAATTTTTTGAGAGAAAGGAAGACTGAGGTTTTCGCTAATTGATGTTCGAGGCTTTTAGGAAAAGACAATGCCACAATGACGGTACAAGGTTGCAGCCTCTCGAGCTGTGATGCCCTTAGAAGTAGCACATCTCTATGAATACTTGATATAATATAATTCTGATAGTACCTTAAAGAATGCGTTATTTTTACGCATGTCTCCAGCCAGTGGATAATACCTCGATAAGTACTATGCATCTCGGTGTTTCAAAGACAACTTTGTTGTTAGAAACACGAATGTTGCATCTGTCTAAAACTGAGTCCAAATTTTAAAAACAAATGCAATAAAATAAGATTCAAGATCAAATAAATCTCAACATCAAAATGAAATGAAACAGAGCACGGAACCAAATAATCAAAATAATAAAAATCGAAATTTTAAAACATCACTTTAAATTTCAATGTGGTCAACTTGAGGCTTCTCGACCTATCACCAGCGTCATTTCTCTTGGCCTGAAGTTTCCTCCCACAAGAACTTTTGGTTGTGAATGAGGCTTGGCTGGTTCTACGGAACCACATCTCTTATCGCATGGACAATTTCTTCGATCGCCTCTTGGGATTGATTCAAGTCTATGATATTCTTTCCCAATATGACTGGCTTTTTCCTGGGATTTGGCGTAATTTCCTTGACATTCGTCATTTCTCGATTAAATCTAGTTCGGATGTAATGTCCCCGACTGTTGTCCGAGCTGGTTTAGTTTCTCTGCACTTCAAAAACTTCTACTTACATTCTCCACACTGTATAAATTGTCACAAATTCCACATAATCTTTCACAAAATTCTACACTGCATAAATTACTACATACATTTTTTACAACTCTCCTAAATTCTACAAGTTCCATAAGAATTTCACAAACTTTTCATAAAATTCGAAAATCAAATCCTCGAGGATAGGTGTGAGTCTCTAAAAGCGGCATCCTATTCTAATGTTTCCTTCGAGGTAGGTGTGAGTCCCTGAAAGCGGCATCCTATTCTCATATTTCCTTCGAGGTAGGTGTGAGTCCCTGAAAGCGGCATCCTATTCTCAAAATTTTTAAGGATAGGTGTAAGCCTCTGAAAGCGGCATCCTATTCTCATGTTATCTCTGAGGATTGGTGTGAGGCCCCTTCAATGGATGTTAAAACTTCTTATTCCTTCAAAAATCAAATTTCTTGAGGATCAGTGTGAGACCCCCTTCAATGGATGTTAAGGCTTACGATTCCTTTAAAAATCAAATTCTCGAGGATCAGTGTGAGACCCCATTCAATGGATGTTAAAGTTTCCGATTCCTTAAAAAATCAACTTCCTAAAATCGGTGTGAGACCCCCTTCAATGGATGTTAAGGCTTTCGATTCCTTCAAATTTCAAATTCCGCGAGGATCGGTATGAGACCCCTTTCAATGGATGTTAAGACTTTCGATTCCTTAAAAAAATCAAATTCTTAAGGATCGGTGTGAGATCCCCTTCAATGGATGTTAAGGCTTCCAATTCTTTCAAATTTCAAATTTTCCGAGAATCAGTGTGAGTCCCCCTTCAATGGATGTTAAGGCTTCCTATTCCTTTAAAAATTAAATTCTCGAGGATCGGTGTGAGGCCCCTTTCAATGGATGTTAAGGCTTCCGATTCCTTTAAAAATCAAATTCTCGAGGATTGGTGTGACCCTCTTCAATGGATGTTAAGGCTTCCAATTCCTTCAAATTTCAAATTCAGAAGGATCAGTGTGAGACCCCTTTCAATGGATGTTAAGGCTTCTGATTCCTTCAAAAATCAAAATTCCTGAGGATTGGTGTGAGACCCCCTTCAATGGATGTTAAAACTTTCAATTCTTTCAAATATCAAATTCCTGAGGATCGGTGTGAGACCCTCTTCAATGGATGTTAAAGTTTTCGATTCCGTTAAAAATCAAATTCCCGAGGATCGGTGTGAGGCCTTCTTCAATGGATGTTAAGGCTTCTGATTCCTTCAAAAATCAAATTCTTAAGGATCGGTGTAAGACCCCCTTCAATGGATGTTAAGGCTTCCGATTCCTTCAAAAATCAAAATTTTCCGAAGATCGGTGTGAGTCCCCCTATATGGATGTTAAGACTTTCGATTTCTTCAAATACAAATTTCAAGATCGGTGCAGGGATTCTGATTCCTTTAACTTTCGCATATATTCTGCAGCTCTCCACAAATTCTCATAAATCAAACAATTCATAAACTCTAAATTTCCACAACACAAAATTAAATTCACAACATAAATTAAATCAACATTCAAATTTGAAAGCTTAAACTTACAATCATGGTTTGAAAATACACCTGCTCATCCTCAGTGAAAATCTTCAAAAAATCTTCAGTGCACTCTTGCGTTAGGGTTGGGAACTCTCCAACGGAGGGCCCAACTCATTTATTCACAAAATCTTTCCCGATTGAGAACCTAACTCAAGTTCAATTGCATATCAAGTTCAATCTTTGGTCGGTCTACTTAAACAATTCTTTGGTTTGTTGATCCATTCAGTCAACACCATTACGCACGGTGCGCTTGGTCAGCACACCACACCTATTAAGGGTCCATTTGTTGACATCATCTTGAGGTCATTACTCTTTTCCTTAGGATCCTATGATCCAGCTCTAGGGGTTCCTATTGACTATCTTAGAAAACTAGTATTGGAATCCATCCTCTTAGAAATTCCCATCACTTCCTATTTCTCTTGTGATTTCTCACTTTGATGATCTCAAAATCATCTTCGTATAGTCGAGTGGTTAAGGACTATCATGTGGAGACTCAAGGAGAATTTCCCAATAGGATCTCAAGACCTAGGAAAACCTCTTCAGATGTGGAGACTCAATGAGAAGTTTCCAATAGGATCTCAAGCCCTAGGAAAACCTCTTCAAGACTTTATCATCACACAAACACAAAATACACAAAATCCACTAAGTTGTGTAAAGTCAAACTAAAATTGAACTTAAAGGATAAGTGAAAATGCGAACTTCTTCGGACTATCTCCGATGACAAAATAGACTGTGCTAACGCGTCCGAGACATCAATTTTAGTTAGGAAAGACACCCATATTACCATAATTTTGCTCACAAGCAAATTCCACGCAAATTGATGAATTCGTCAAAACGACCTCCGACGACGAGACGTACCACGTCAACGCGTCCGGAATGTCGAAATTACCTAAAAAGGACTTCTATTTTGTTATGCTGTGACGCACGAATAAAAAAGTACGAATCAAATATTATTTTAGAAATATTAAATATTTTTATATTTATATAATAACATTTATAATTCTAAACCCTATTTATCCCTTTACGTTCATACTTAGCTCCCCACCCGATCCCGCGGCTCGACTAGCCGTCAACTCGTCCTTGTGCTTGCCCTAGATCCCGTGGCTCATCCACACGACGATCTCTCCCCCTCTCTCGACTCTTCTCCTTCATTGTGTGGCCGCTCGACTGCTAGGCTCTTCAATCGTGGGAGCTCGGCTGGCCAACCCTTCTTTTTCTTGAGGCTTTACTTTCTCATTCTTTATGGTGACGATTCCTTCCCCGTTGTTTTATTGGACCATGAAATCGTGGTAGGTGGCTGTCGCCCTCTCATCTCTGCCTATAAAAAAAACTTCTTAGGGTACTTTTCTAGGTTGTTGAAAATCTTCTGAGAGAAAGTAAGACTGAGGTTTTTGCTAGTTGCTGTTCAAGGCTTATAGGAGAAGAAGGCTCTGCCGAAGTTTCTTCTCGGCTAGGTCTTTGTGTGTTGGGTGTTTGGAAACTTGGTGGCCTTTTTTCTGTTGTTTTCTTTTAGGAAATCTCGAGCAAGGTACTTCTTCCTTTTCTTCTCTGTTCTGTTTCCCTGCTCGACACATATTAGAGATGTTAAAGTAGGGAGTGCATACATGAGACTTTGTTTTGTCTTAACTGGTATTTCGTAATGACATTGATATCAAGTATTGGGCCTTTAATACTTTTATTGGATTTGATTTAGAAGTTCTATGCTGATTAGTTGAAATAGCAATTTGGGAAAACATGTTTTGATCCATTGTCACATGCAAATTTTCTTCCTACGCTTCTATCATTTCTATACCTGTATGCTGAAAGCTATAGCCTTCTTTCTTTTATTCTTGCTGAATAAATTTATTGTTAAAGAAATAGTAATTTTAGTGGAAAGGATTGCTTACGTTTCTTTTCTGCTCGAAATATTTGGGAAGCCACAGTTATGAACTCTAAAATGATATTTGCTTATCTAGAATTCATGCTGAAAATGAAATATTGATGCTTTTTATTATTGTTATTCCTGTTCAAATAAATGCTGGAAATTCTGCCCTGTTTTGACCCATTTGGTGGGCTCGGTTTTGGCTTCTTTTGGGATTAAACGTTAGTTGGAAATTTTGCTTTGTTTTCCCCATTTGGTGGCTCGGTTTTGGTTGAATTTTAGTTGTAAGTGTTGCTTTTATTTCTTACCCATGTATTGGACTCATTTTGGCTCAAATGTTTATCTGTTGTTGGCTCTCTTTTGCTGGGTTTAGTCGAGCTGAAATCGTTTAACTCGTTTTTTTTTGGGCTGGAACTCTATTTGTTTTGCCCCTCTGTTGGGCTTGGGTGTACCTGTCACGGTTCTCTGTCTTGCCCTTCTTGTTGGGTTCGGTTTGCCTGTCATGATTCTTTGTCTTGTCCCTTTGCTGGTCTCGGTCTACCTGTCACGGCTCTCTGTTTTGTCCTTCTTGCTAGGTTCGATTTATCCAAACTGTCATTTTGTTTGCCTCTCGTGTTGGGCTCAGTTTGATTGGAGGTTCTCCGGATAATGTACCTCTTAAGAATTTTGTTGATAATCAAATTTGTCATCCAAAAAATTTATGATTTCAATATGTGCTTTTATGTGGGAATGCTCGATATAAGCAGACTAATTCACTATCATGTCTTATTCGATGAAAAATAGTTTCAGTTCGAATGATTTATAAGAGCTTGTCCATTCACTCTCTTATGTATATTAAAAAATAAGAAAGAGTACAATAACAATATATGTGAAGGCTTTCCCTTACTGCCCCTACTCGTGAGCTTATATGGGGAGCTTGGCTGTGCTTTTTCTAGTCTCTACCCGTGGGCTTATTATGTGGTTTGGTTGTGCCCTTTCTTGGCCCTACCCTTGAGCTTAAATATGTGGTGACTTCTCCTTTGCTACTCCTACCCAAGAACACCTGCTGGTTGGTATTGAGGGCTGCTGCCCTTACCCGTGAGCATCCTAGCTGGTTTTCTTTTGTCCTGTTTGGTTGTTCTCTATTCTCCCTGGCTGTGAATACCTGCCATTTGGTTGTGTGGGCTGCTGCCCTTACCCGAGAGCATCCACGTGGTTCTCTTTTATTTTGTTTGGTTGTTCCGTACTTCCCCCTTTGCTGTGAAGCTGGTTTGGCGGTTTTGGTTTGCTCCCCTGCCCGTGGCATCCAAGTTGGTTTTCTTTTGTCTTGTTTGATTGTTCTGTGTTGTCCTGACTGTAAACATTTATATGGTTTTATCTGGATGATTTCATGACTTATTTGACATGAGAAGCTTTTGATTAAGGATGAAATTGAATGGTTTTAATATTGACATGATTTTTGGAAATTTAAAAGGTTGCCTTTCCTGGATTATTTTTCTTTATTTGATTTGTGAAATATGAAAGACTCTTACAACTTCATTTCGGGAAATCATAAAATTAATATGAATCAGATTCATGAAGGATTTGAAATCCATAAAATTGTCATTCACAAAAGAGTTTTTTTTTGGAAGTTTGACATTAAGGTTTGGATAACATAAATGTCACATTTGAGTTCAGGCTTGGGCGTGTGATTATGTAAGTGATGGTGGAGCCGTGTATACAATTGTCATATTGATTCGGGCCCATTTCGACCTGTTCGAAACAAGATTTAGAAGGGATACCCTTCTTGGGTTAATCTATTTTTAAAATTTGAGAAAATGCTATCCTTCTTGGATTGATTCAAGGATCTTGGGCACTCCTTTTCAGATCTTTTTGTTACAAGGTTTGAGGGTTGATTCACCATTCGTCTTTTCAATCTTTTGGGTGGATCAGTTCCTCCTCTCTCTCATCTCAATTTTTATTTTTATTTTTTTCTTGTTTCTTGGTTCGGTTTTCGGTGCTTATGTCTGACACATAGTGACATAAGTGCCCATATGTAGCTTTTTGCTATATATGAAACCATCAAGCAAGGTCGCAAGTATGTCGATTTTGTTTTGGGGCTTAGGACGATGATGACAAATGCACGCCAGTGGTAGAGCAGAATGATATTCCATCCTACGACATCAGGACCCAATCCTAAGACCTGATAAACTGTAGGATGATAATATCATTCACTGACACGAGACTAGCGGGGGACCCGTACCTTTTTAGGTTGTTGGACGTCCTATGCCCGACTACGTGATCGATTGGTGAACAATCATAACTTTTCAAAATTAATAAGAATAGAACATGATAAGAACAAATATAATATTTATAAAAAAATATTTTACTACAAAAATTGATATAACTTCATTTTATATGCCTGTTTAAATATAAATTTTAAATATATTGTAACTTGGTTGTCCACTTGTCAATTACTAGTACCGGGCTAAGGAGTATCCTTCTAAGTTAGGTTTAGTAGGACACCCTTCTAGTTGAGTCGCGAGCTCTATACATCCGAGTGACCGATAGTAGCCTTCGACGTCCATCGAGTACAAATATATAATATATGAGCTTTGCCCCGACCTGAGTGCTTGCGGTTTTCTTTCTTTGGATTTTTCCTGGGATTTTATTGGAACTTTTGGTAAAACACTCGTGGTCTTTTTCCAGGATCTTCCCGTGTTCTCAGTGACTTTCCTTGAGTTACCATTTGCTGTTTTTTTGCTTCGAGATTTCCGTCGTAAGTCATTTGCCAATTTTCTCGAGTTTTCTTTCGTCATGTATCATTTGCCGCTCTTTCTTGAGTTTTCCAGATGGTATTTCTTTTGTTGATACAATGCATGCTAGTTCATTTCTTAAATTCTGTCATTATACTTGTACTTGCTACTGTTTCTCTTACACACTACACCTTAGAGTAGGAGGTCAGTAGTTGGTTTCATAGGAGGTACCCTGCAGGAGATTTTTGACTAAACAATTGCATGTACTCTTAAAATTAACATCAATTCTGAAGGTGCTACGACGGGGAGTTTGGAGCGAACACTGTGGGCAGCACGACGAGGAAACACAGAAGAACAACTTCGAGATGGATCTGCAACATCAAAACAAGTCTAATGTAACTAAGCATTTTCCTTAGTTTAAATAATAAGCCATAAGACTTCAAGGTGATTTGCTTAGTGCAACGTAAATCCTCACATTTTCATTAGGCTTTTCCATAACTCTGTTGTGCAATTATAAGTCCTAACACTTTCAGGATTTCGAGGTTACCGTGCGGTACAGTGTAAATCCTCTCATTCTTCTAGGTCATTTGTATGATCAGATATCGTGCGAATGCAAGTCCAAAATTCTAAAAAAAAATTGCAGGATTAAACATTGAATAACATCATTTTAAAGACATAAAACCAAACAATAGTATAGTTGGGAGGTCAGCGGCGTTCTCCCTGGATCTGTGATATCCCCTCTTCTTTGCTCCTTTGGATTCCTTAAAATAACTGCTCCTATTTGAGTCACTCCCGTTTGATTTTCCCGTGTCCAATCTTGGAAACATAAGCTTTGAAATATGGAAAGTAAAATCACTGATCTTAATCGAGAGTCTTCTTAAGTGACTCTGGTCATTTAAGATGTAATTAATTATAGGGGCTTGCCTCTATACAGAACTTTGAACCCAGGTAAAATAAACCTTATATAATCCTTATATTAGGTAAGAGAACTTGTCGACAATACGTAAAAGGTTTTGCAGACCAAACAGATGTCACAAACTTCTTAGTTTAGGTGGTTGAGCCTACTGACAAGTGGTATGTTTATCTTTCGGGGTAGTGTATTACTTGTGGTATCGCGCTCATCTATCCAAATTATTCAATGTGTGAGACTCGTTTGGTCTCATCTATTCTTTAAATTAAAAAGTTACTTTTAAAAATCATATTTATATTAAAACTATTTTCATATTCTACAAAAAATCATCCCTTTCAAAAAAAAAAAACAATGGTCGGCATGCATGCCCACCCAACCCTAAGCATAATAAGCTTATTTATACCCGACAACAATAATAATGACTGAATTGCCTCAGACATATAAAAGACAAAATATCTCTTAGGTTAGGCACCGATGTAATTAAGCCCCACCATTTCTTGCTAATTATCTCAAATTTGTCAAAGTTTTGAGAAAAATAGACTTCATGTCTTTTCCCTTTGCTTTCATCCTATTAAATAATAATCTTACATTCTATTTTATGGATCTTCATAATACATATTTCTAATCTAAATATTTAACTAAAAGAGAAATAAATCATAATAAAAATATTGGAAATAATTTAAATAAGAAAACTCTTAATTATAGAAAACTCCTACTTTAGCTACCTGATTTTCGTCCTTCTTGATTGACATCCCCTCAAATTGATGTTGACTGATCAAGAAGAATTAATTTGCCAACAAGAAATTGATAACACTGCCGGAACAAAAAATTCTCAAGCCGTGAGTGTCGAAGCCTAAAACGTCGAAGCCTCAGAGACAAATCCTGAACCATAACATGATTTGAGCAAAGAAAATCAAGAAATCCATTATCATTTTCTTCCAAAAATTTGAATCATAGCCACAAGAAGGATCCGCTTTCAGTTACACGATCCAAATGCTACCGATCATAGCCCATAAATAGGATCCAGTTACACGATCCAGATGTTATCGATCATAGCCTACAAATAGGATCCACGTCTTGATCCAATTGCTACCGATCATAACCCACAAATAGGATCCAGTTACACGATCTAAATGCTATCAATTATAGCCTATAAGTTGGATCCGCGTCCAAATGCTACCTATCATAGCCCTTAAATAGGATTCAATTACACGATCAAGATGTTATCGATCATAGCCTACAAGTAGGATCCGCGTCCTGATCCAAACGCTACTGATAATAGCCCACGAGTAGGATCTGCTTCTTATTATACGATCCAAATGCTATTGATTCTTCCTGAGACGACGAGACGATTTTTTCCTTGATCTTCACATCAAAAGTGCTAAAGCTGAGATGTCGAAGCCGTGGGTCTAGGAAGGAGTGTTGAAGCCTTCAATCCTTGGGTGCGATGAAGAAGCCCAAGTCGAAGCGGACGAAGCCAAAGTGGAAGAAGTAGTCAAAAATGCCACAAAAGCAATGATGGCCAGCGAAGGAGATCCAAAGCAGACGAATGAAGCGGTAGTATCAACACTGTTAATTAAACTAGTAGTATCAACACTGTTAATTAAACTAATAGTCATATATATTATACTAGTTTTCTTACCCCGAGTCAGTACCAGTGTCTCTTTTATGACTTTTCAGGTGTTATCTGAGAATATTACTGAATAACCACACTCATCGAGTTGTCCAACATAAGTGACATTTTTCTTCAATTCAAGAATGTGTTTAACCTTTTGCAGGGTCCATTTGTTCTTGTTAGGGAGTGCAATGTCAATGTCTCCCATCCACACCACGTTCAAAGCTTCTCCATCAGTCAGATACACCTTCCCAAAGTCACCTACAACATAATTCCACATTAATTCCCGATGGGAAAATGTATGGAAGGAATCCCCTGAATCCAGTATCCAGTCAATCAACTGAACTGTGAACTACAAGCAATAGTGCATCCTATACTTCTTCAGTTACAATGTTAGCACAATCATTTTCTGTTTTTTTAGAATTTCTGTAGTTATTCTTTATGTGGTCAGCTTTGCCACAATTTCATGAAGTTGTTTGTTGACCATGCATTGACTTTCTCTTGTCTCTGTGCTTTGCTTTTGATCTTCCACTGTTTGAGTTTTTGTCTACTGTTCTCCCTTGAGAATCAACGTTCAGTGCTGGACTCGAATCTAAAATCTCGTCAGAATCTTTCCTACATACCTACTTAACAAAAATTAAATTATAAATATCATCATATTTTAGCTTATATTTACTGGTAAAATTGCTAACAACCATCTTCATAGCTTCTCAACTATTTGGCAATGAAGCCAACAATATCAGTGCTCGTATCTCATCATCAAATTCAATTTCAACAGATGATAATTGATTTGTGATAGTTTTTAAATCATTCAGATGTTGTGCAACATATGTATCATCCATCATTTTTTAAGTTGAGTAATTTTTTTCATCAAGTTTATCTTATTATTCGTTGACGGTTTTTCGTACATACCTGACAGAGTTGTCATGAGATCTGCAATTGTCTTTTCCTTTATAACGTTGTGTGCAATTAATTTCGATAGAGTTAATCGAATAACCCTTTAAACGTGTCGATCCAACGAATTTTATTCAACGTCATCCATCTTTTATGATCGCTTTCCTAATAACGGAAGATGAAGTTTATTTTCATAGAGATAGTTCTCTTTCTGCATTCTCCAGTAACCAAAATCTATGCCATCAAATTTCTCGATCCTTGATAACTTCACTTCGTCTTCAACCATCGCTTTCCTTCAGATCCGAACCACGACTTTGATACCAATTGTTGTGGAAACGACGACAATAAAGAGAAAAAATATGAAAAAAGAGAATCACACATGACACATAGATATACGTGGTTCGACAAATTGCCTACATCCACAGAGTTGCAGAGGATTTTATTGCTTGAAGAATTACATAGTTTCTCAACATGGTTATGTGGACTCTACTCAACTTTCTCTTTCTTCTTCTGCCCGTGACTGTCGCCACCTGCGACTCCTGCTTTACGCCCCTCGTGACTCTTTCCACTGCTCGCACTCTTCGCCGCCTGTAGCACCTTCTTTTTCCCTCATTGCCACCGCCTGCTATCTCCTCAATCCCGTAGATGGGTCACGAAGGCATTGGTTTTGTTTCTCGCGAAAACGGGAGGCGGGGAATCGTAGGAGAGAGAGGCAGCAAGGGGATAACAAGGAAAATTAATCAAAAAAATAAAATTTGAGTAATTTCCATGAGTGCCGAAACCGCCAATTTAAGGGAGTGGACCGGGCTCCACAATACTCAACACACTTGTTCTATTTTTCACCATTGGGTTTCATTTAATTGATTTTTATTTTCTCCTATGATTTACTTATCAATGCAAATAATAATTCCAGCCTAACTTTTTTTTTTTTTACTCGGTAAACCAGAATTTGGTTTAGTTTTATCACATCACAAGTTAAAAATATTATACCTTCAGATAGAAGAGGTTGGCTGGGAACGTCTACTACATTTGGAAAATGATCTGTCTTCTCTCAGTTTTTGTATCTTGTAAGTGGTCCATAATCATTCTTTTTGGAGTTTCTTTTTCTTTTTTCTTTCAAAATTGTACCATGTCCTTGGTTATAATTGCTACTTCTTATTTACTCGTTCCACATTGATTTGATATATTTTTCAGAATTTAGTATTGTAATAACTCAGTTAAAATAAGAAATTTCTGACAAATTATATGATGTTAAGAATTTATGGATAGAAATATTGTTTTCTTTCTAGTATGAACTACACAGTGTTATATTTAACTTATGCTGTTGAGTGAATAATTCGGGTGACTAGATCCAATCTATTAAGAGATGGGAAGGCATTATTCAAAATCTTAAGCAAATTGATGGATGTAACTACTAGGAGTATATAAGATGCTATGTTTTTCATAACCATCAAATGCAGATTATTCCTTGAACGTTAGGATATCTTTTTTTTCCTTGAGCATCCTTAATCATATTTCAGTGGCATGAACTATTTGCTCTACTGCACTTCTAAATGATAAGAGAGTTATCAAAGAAATTGTAGATTACTTGATCCTAACTTAACTACCTATTTTGATAGCCCTCACGGGGATGGTACAATGAGGTTTGAGTTGAGTTCAATTCACTAGTTGATAAACTCTCATTCAACCCAAAGTTAATGCAATTTTTATGGTTGACTATTAGTATATGTATAGGTAGATACCTCAACTAATTTATATGCAATTGATGATGGACTTATTCTCTTAACTAAATCTAATGTCCATCTAAGACACTGTATTTTTAAATCTAGCTCAATATTTTCTGGCTCAAGTCTTCAATTATTTTTCTTTTTTTATCTCAAGTTAGCCCTGACAACTTAATTCTATGCACTTCAAGTTTGATGACGAGATTTATTTTCTTTAGCTTGCTCTCATTACTCTCTGAGAGTTGGGACAACATTGTCACAACCATCAATAATTCATATTGATTGTCCTTAATGAAACTTGACCATGTTAGAAATTTTATTCCTAATCAGAAAAGATGAAATTACATAATTTTCTATTTTAAATATTGATAAAAAGAGTAGGTTTTTGAATGTCGGCAACAAAAAATAAAGAAACAATATGGCGGAAAAAATTTTCAAACAAATCACAAAGCCCTAGTGGATGCTATTATTGCCATAAATTTGGCCACATGTTGAAACAATGCAGAAGATAGTGGCTTGAACGTGGCCAAAATCCAAGAAAAGAGACATTGAATGTTACCTTGGAAGGTTTTCATGATGCAACATACTCAATGCAGAGTCTGCAGACAATTCAATTGAGACATGGATATGAGTTTTAGTGTCCTTTCATTTATCTTGTAATAAAAATCTAATAATAAACCACTGAACAAATAATTATGGTAAAATATTTCTTGTTGATGATGAGCTCTTGAATATTATGGGCATTGGAGATGTGATAATCAGTGCAACAAGTGGAAACATTTGGAAGACAAACAAATTTAGGCATATTCCTTGCTTAAGGAGAAAGAAACTTTAATGTTAGTATTGAGTAGCAAATGTGGAATGACTCTTGTTGAGAAATTGCTGTTAACCTCAAAATTTTTGAAAATAAACTGCAAATCATGCCTATATATCTTGTGGCATATGACATATTCCTGAATAGGTTCTTTTGGTTAATAATGTTGACAATCTTATTGTATCTCACTTTGTTGACAGAGATGAAAATGAAAGGAAGCATACTTTGTTTATTGGGTTGCCTCAAAATTATCCCAAAGCTTTGCCTTCAATAGATGCTGTAAGTTCGTTTTTATTTCAAAGAAGTTTTTCCATGAATTTTTACCAGTCATAAGGCTTGTTTCTTTGTAGTTTATTCGCAGTCATTTTAAACAGTAATTTCATCTTTTAACACTATCATCTTATTGTATAGAATTACTATGAATATTGCTGGATGACTCTTGAAATCAATATGCTTTATCAATGCTGGAGGTGCTCACGAAAATTAAGTTGCTAAAGAAATAATTTTTTTTAATTTTAATTTTATAAAATGCTTTTGAGGGGTATGTGTTGAGATTTGGAATAAACCAACACTAATTTATTGATAGGAGGGATATTTAAACCAAATTACAATAGACATAACAATGAAAAGCAATAAAAACAGAGCAAAATAACAAGGAAATAAAATAAAACAAAACAAAGCAAAAGACGAAAAGTATAATGAGGGAATAAAATCAAATAATAAGTAATAATGATATAATCTAATACCCCCCTCAATTTGAAGCATAGATGACAGTCATATTCAACTTGGACTTGAAGTCATCGAATAAAGGGTGAGACAGATTCTTGGTGAGGATGTCTGCTAGTTGATCACTAGAGGACACATATAGAATGCAAATCTCCCCAAACTCAATCTTTTTCCTTAATGAAGTGTTTGTCAATCTCCACATGTTTGGTACAATCATGCTGGGCTAGATTGTGAGCAATGCTGATTGCAACCTTATTATCACAGAATAGCTGCAACTGGACGAATGTTGGCATACAGAGTTTACGGAGTATGATGCATAGCCATAGAGTTTCACAGTTTCCTAAGGACATATATCATAATTCAGGTTCAACACTACTTGGGGCAACCACAAATTGTTTCTTGCTTTTCGACGTGACAAAATTGTCCCATAAAAATGAGTAATAATCCAAGGTGGAACGTCGATCATCAACCGATCCAGTCCAATCAACATCTGTATATATCGCAATAGACCGAGAGGTGTCACGGGAGAAAAACAAACCCGAGCTAGGTATACCTTTTAAGTAGTGAAGAATCCAGTGGAAAAATTGAAGATGGTGCTTGTAGGGGTCATGCATGAATTAACTTACTATTTCAACTATGTGGCATATTTCGGGGCGAGTATGAGTGAGGTAGATAAGTTTTTCTACAAGGTGCTGATAATGAGTCTTGTTGATAGGTACAACATTATGAATGTCAGATAAATTTTCATTAGGATCCTTAGGAGCAATAATGAGTTTACACAAAAATGAGTGAGGTAGATGAGTTTTCCTACAAGGTGTTGATAATGAGTCTTGTTGATAGGTACAATATTATGAATGGAACCAAATGAAAATATGTTGAAATTTTCATACCTATTTTATACTGTTTTTAATGATATTACACTTTAAAGAAATATATTTTTGATGTTTTATTACAGGAATTATGAATTATGATCATTTGAGCAAAAAAATGCAAAAATGATCGAATTTGGAACGAAAAAGTGCCAAAATGTGGAGATTTGAACCAGGCCGCCGACGACGCCCTCGACCCCGCCGACGGCGCCCTCGAGGGCTTCGGGGTCAACCCGGCGGCTTCTATGAGGAAGGCGGCGCAAAGGAGGCTCGAGGGCTTGTTAAGGAAGGCGGCAAGGGCCGCTGAAGGGGGGAAAACTAAAGGCGTTTTCTGGTCCCCCCTCGCCGGGGGGTGCTTGATATTATGAATGTGACCAAATGAAAATATGTTGAAATTTTCATACCTATTTTATACTGTTTTTAATGATATTACACTTTAAAGAAATGTATTTTTGATGTTTTATTATAAGAATTATGAATTATGATCATTTGAGCAAAAAAATGCAAAAATGATCGAATTTGGAACAAAAAAGTGCCAAAATGTGGAGATTTGAACCAGGCCGTCGACGACGCCCTCTACCTCGCCGACGGCGCCCTCGACCCTGCCGACGACGAGTTTTTTCCGAGGCTACAGGACAAAATTCTTCAGAAGTCCGCCAACGGCGCCATCGAGGCCGCCGACGGCGAGATCGACGGTTATGCCTACTCAAGCTTTGGATAAGGCCAAATTTTGAAGGGATGCTTAGGCAACTCATGGGAAAACTCATTCACAACTTTAAAAGAAGATTTTGGCCGAAAATTGAGAGAGTCTAGAGGCCCTGGAGGTTAGAGAGGTTCCATTAGTGTATAGAATTTAAAATAGAGTGTAACAATTGTGAGAAATTCTTCGGGAGATTGTAAGAGTGAAGGAAAAGTGAGAGATTTCTTCATTCTTGCTACTTCGAAGAGGAATTCTGTGTGCTGTAAAGAAAGGAAGAGATTCAGACGAACTTCGAGGAGTGTTCTTAGGGAGAAATTAGAGATAAGTTATTTACTTGTTGTAGTTTGTATGACTTTGATTTTATATATGAATTTCGAGTTTTGTTGTGTTCCCCTTGAGATCTGAGTAGTTTTCTCTGTCTTTCTCCTTGTCTCGAGATTTGTGAAATGGTGAAGCCATAAAAATGTTTAAGAAATTGTGATGATCTTTTCACTTCAATCTTAATTTACTTTCAATCTGGTCAATTGATTTGTTTAAATATGTTGAGTTTTACAACTAAAGTGAAGATTACATCCAAGATTCAGGGAAGTCAAAGCCCTTGGAAGTTGGATGCAAATAAATAGGGAAATAATATTATCGGGCGTAGAATTGGAGATTTTAGAGTGACAGACTAAAATCCCCAATTCGGTCATATCGTTTGGGTACTGAAGTGTAGATGTTAGCCCTCAGGTGAGGGGAACGTGGGAGCTTCGAAGTGAGAGCCGGTATCCTCCCAGCTTAGCCGCAAATTCAGTAAACAAGCGTAGGATTAGTCAATGTTCTTTATGCCTAGACCAAAGGGTAAAGAATAAGTATTCTCCTATTTGACACAATATAAATTAAACTAATTCACTTTATTTATTCACTATAATTTCTTAACAAGGAGAATGATGTTTTCTTATATATTGAATATCACAATTAAACACTCCTTAATATTATTAGTTATTTAATAGTTATTAAAATTATCTATTTATTTCAATTGCCTATTAGTGACGGATAAGCAAATTGAACTTCGTTGTTGTGATTAAAGTATTGTTTTTCTAAAATCTTAGTTTGCAGTTCTAAACCACTCCCTGTGGGATCGATATCTAGGACTCCATTAGAGTCCTATATTACTTGAGCGGTACGTATACTTGAGTTGATAAGTGTGACTTTACAATTATTGAATATTTATTGCGTTCATATTTATCTTGTATTTTAAGCTTGTATAAAGTCGCCGGTCAGAATGTCAGATAAATTTTCATTAGGATCCGTAGGAGCAACAATGAGTTTACACAAAAGAAGGTTGTTCTCTGTCAAGAGATCAATCACATATTCGTGTTGAGACGGACAAATTCCCTTAGATGAAGAAACAACTTTCATACCTAAAAAGCACCAAAGAGATTCCACGTTCTTCATCTCGAAGGACGAGGCAAGGATGTCTTTTAAGGACTCCAATGCTGGAAGATCACTACCTAAAAGAACAATATCGTTAACATATACAGTAAGAATAACTACCTAGTCATTGGAGGAATGCCGAAAGAAGAGGGTGTGATTCGATTGAGCCTGAAAAAATCATGGCTCACGAATACCTTTTTGAGCTTGCTAAACGAGGCTCTTGGGGACTGTTTTAGCATATAGAGAGACTTTTGTAGCATGCACGCTTGTTCTGTGGAGGCAGTATAATCAAAACTCGGAGGAAGAGACATGTACACCTCTTCTATAAACTCTCCATTCAAGTATGTATTCTTGACATCAAGTTGGAATAAAACCAACTCAAATTCATCGCAAGTGACAAAAGGACCCGAATAGTGTTTAACTTAGCGACTTGAGCAAATGTCTCCTCATAATCAACTCCATAGGTCTGAGAGTATCCTTTGGCGATCAATCTTGCATTGTTGCTTTCAAAGGACCCGTCATAGTTGAAGTTGGTGCTGAAAATCCATTGCCACCCTACAACTTTCTTACCGCGAGGAAGGTCCACGACGTCTCACGTATGGTTCCGCTGAAGGGCATTCATCTCCTTCATTACTGTTATTTTTCAGGTTGGGTCAGCAAGAGCAACCTCAATTGTGGCAGGGATTAGCAAATGCTCTGTAGGCGGGCGATAAACTGTGAAAAGAGACATATTTTGTCATACTATGGAGTGAACATGTCTGATTATGCATCTTACTCAGAGAACTCACCTCCTCATTCAGAGGAGGTGCTGTGTTGAGGATGTTGTCCTGAGTGGAGTCATGGCTTTGTAAGAAGGTAGCGGGATCCAGAGTAGGAGTGTTGGGACGAGTGCGTTGAGTGTATACAAGGACAATGAGGCAATGAGATGGTGCATTCAGCGAGACAGGTGACTGCTCAATGGTAGGAACAATGAGAAGACTATCCATTGGAGTAGGATAAGGGATAATGTCGGGGAACTCAAACTCTCCTCCACTGGAGGCTGAGCTAGAAAAATAGGTAACACTTTCAAAAAAGGTGACATCAACACTTACATTTATTTTGTTTGTAGTAGGATCAAGACATTGGTACTCCTTTTAAGTTGCAAAGCATACAAAGAAGATACATTTTATGAATCTGAGATCAACTTTACTCCAAGTAGAGACAGTGTTTCGAACAAAGGTAGTGCACTAAAAAATTTTGGGATCTAATGTGGAAAAGACACGATTGGGAGAGAAACATAACATCATGATGACTAAGAGAATCAAAAGTTGTGAATTTTGGAGGGGACTCTATTTATGAGATAAATGACAGTTAGAATGACAATCTAAAAACGTTTCAGGACATTAGATTTAAGCATAATGGAGCGATGAACGTCAAGGTGGTGACAGTTTTTCCTCTCAACTATCCCATTTTGTTGAGGAGTATTCGTGCAAGAATATGGTTGATGTTGTTTTTACTAATAAAAAAGTCACTCAAAATAGTTGAAGAACTCACAACCATTGTCGGTACGAAGGATGTGAATGAGAGTTTTGAATTGAGTTAAGAGAAATGTGTAGAAGTTTTTGAAGGTTACAACTACTTCCAGTTTGTCTTTTAAAATGTAGACCCGCGTCATTCGAGTGTGGTCATCAATTAAAGTTAAGAACCACCGTTTATTAGTGTAGCTGAGATTGCGAGAATGATCTCATATGTCACCGTGAATGAGAGAAATAAGTGGAAGGTGTATAATTGTGAGGTGGGTAATGGATCCAGTTATATTTAACTGACATGTCTCACAATTGAATTTTTAGATATTTTTATTAAAAAATATTAAATGATACAATTTTTTCAAATATTGAAATTTAGGATGTTCTAAACAATAATGTAACAACATAACAAGACATTCAATGAATCTAGATATGCTACAACTTTTGAGTGTCGTGTCTTCACTCTCCTTGTTCTCCTTTGGAAGTAGTACAGTACGACTACCTTTTAACAGTTTCAATCATCCTCCTGGAACAACAGTCCTGAAAAACACAATCATTAGAAGAGAAATTAACAACGCAATAGATATCACTTATCAACTTGCTGACAAATAATAAGTTACATTGCGATCGTGAAACATATAAAATAGACTCCAGAGTTAAATCAGTCATTAGTACAACCGACCCTTTTACCAGTAATGAGACTAAGTGATCCATCAGTAATTCTGAAGGTATTTTTTTCAGAGCACGGATCTTAAGTTGAGAAAGTTTGCGACCAGCCAGGCATGTGATCTGTGACACATAAACCAATAATCCATGTACTAGAGGAGGAATAAATTGTTAGAGCCATAGAAAAGTACATTGTCGAACATGAGAGGTTGACGAACCCGCAGAGACTTAATTGGCTCCAATAAGTTTGATCAATTGCTATTTCTAGTTCTTTAGGGATTCGAAGGATTCCAGGATATTTCAGGTAGGAGTTGGTTGAGCCGTGTCTGGTTTGGTCGTCTCCGTGAGTCCCTTGGTAGCAGAGGATTTGGCTGATGGTTTGTATGTTGGCTTACCGTGAAGTTTCCAACACTTGCTCTAGTGTGGTTTGATTTGTCACAGTAATCACACATAGGGTGACCATTCTGAGGCAGCATGGACAAGGGTTGAGCACTATTTAAGATCAAGTCAGACGACTCAGTTGAAGGAGTAGAAGTGCCTAACATGACAAGTTTTCTGCTTTCTTCCCGACGAATCTTGGTGAAAGCAACTTAAGCAGAAGGAAGTTGTTCCCAACTATGAATACGACCCCCAGACTTCGTTAAGGTTTTTGTTAAGACTAACAAAGAATTATAACATATGAGCCTTTCTACGATCTTCTAGAAGAGGGATAACTCGATTAGAGAATCCTAAGTGTAGTAGTAGTACAAGTCACATTTCATCCATAATTTAACCAGATCATTATAGTACCGGGTCAAGATCCTTGACTCCTGTTTTCCCTCTTGGATCTTCTTAGATACCTCGTAGAGTTGGCCATAATTTCCTACATCCGAGTAGGTATTACCGACTACTGTCCAGAGAGCACTAGCTGAAGGGAGGAACATGTATGAACGACTAATTGAAGTCTCCATGGAGTTGATCAGCCAAGACATGATCATGGAGTCCTCCACTTCCCAAGCTCCATATGTCGTGCTAGTTTTTGGAGCCTCACGAATCATACCTGTAAGATGATCGAACTTCCCACGTACTTTGATGAACAACGGTATCGCTTGGGACCATTGGAAGAAGTTATTGTCGTTTAACTTATGAGTCGTGTTCATTAAATTCATGTTAGTTTCCAATCGTTCGTTCTACAAGGGAGCAGAGGTTGGAGTCGATCCTCCGGTGGAGTCAAGAATACTTTCTGAGGGTGATTCATTAAAAAAATCAGCCATAATTCCGATTGAGTCAAAGGATATATTGTTGTGGTTCTGAGCTATCAATGAATTTTGGTAGAATCATGATAAACGGATACAACTGCAGGAATTTTTTCTTCATAACAACAGAGGTATTATGGTCAAAAGGAACCCGTTGGACTGCTGCAGGAATTCTGTTGTAGGAAGCATCGGCTGAGGAAGCTCCTTAGCTCACGGAAGACAGGATTCCATGGGAGATAGGATACCAATTTCTCATGGTTGATTTGAATCTCAATGCTAGAGGTTTCTCACGGGAGACAGCGAAAGATAGAGAATTGTTGGAGTTTTCTCACCGGAAAGAAGTATTACCGACGCTGTAGGTTTCTCACGAGAGAAGACAACATAAAAAATTGTTGGGAAAGGAAATCAGGTGGAGGCAGCGACTGCTGGAACCAGTAGAGAAGGCCGATGGTTGTTGGATCTAGGTTTAAACTCTGATACATTGTAGAGATTTGAAATAAACCAACACAAGTTTATTGATAGGAGGAGGGTTATTTATACCCAATTACAATAGACATAATAATAAAAAACAATAATCTCCGCTTCTCTCTCATAATAAATGAATAAAATAAATGAGAGTTATTGAGGTGTGATACGCGTGTGGGTTTGATCGCCCACATGGGGCGCGGCGACACGCTTATGTGATGGATCGGTTGTTTTCCTAGAGGTGACTTATATGATAAGATCCCCTCGCACAACTAATTTTCCTACGATAGCCGAGTGAATCATATTTGACTGTTAGTCTTAGCACAAAAAATCCTAGAGGTTGGAGCTCCCTTCGCTCCCCTTTGCTTTGGTAGTCCTGATCTTTTAGAAAGATAAAAGTAGATCTTTACAAAATGAGAAAATACGAGTCGTTAGCTCATTTTGCAAAACTCGGAAGCGTTGTGAAATCGGGAAGAGTGTTTCCACTAGCCCATTTCATGACGAGATGGAGAACTTTCCCCTTTGGAGATCCAGGGAGAAGTTCGCCTACTTGCCTCACCAAAGCAAAGGCGGCAACCGCCATTTTTTTGTGTATTGACCATAGGTTCCCTGGTGAGAACGTTAGCACGGGAATGACTCCCTATCACATGTATATGTTTGCATGTCACCGAGCACCTCACTTCGCTTCGTTCGGTCATCCCGGCTCGACGAGCACCTCACTTCACTTCGTTAGGTCGCCCCGACCCGACAAGCATTACACTTCACCTCGTCTAGCCGTCCTGGCCCGACGAGNACAACTAATTTTCCTACGATAGCCGAGTGAATCATATTTGACTGTTAGCCGTAGCACAAAAAATCCTAGAGGTTGGAGCTCCCTTCGCTCCCCTTTGCTTTGGTAGTCCTGATCTTTTAGAAAGATCGAAAAGTAGATCTTTACAAAATGAGAAAATACGAGTCGTTAGCTCATTTTGCAAAGCTCGGAAGCGTCGTGAAATCGGGAAGAGTGTTTCCATTAGCCCATTTCATGACGAGATGGAGAACTTCCCCCTTTAGAAATCCAGGGAGAAGTTCCCCTACTTGCCTCACCAAAACAAAGGCGGCAACCACCATTTTTTTTTGTGTATTGACCATAGGTTCCCCGGTGAGAACGTTAGCACGGGAATGACTCCCTATCACATGTATATGTTTGCATGTCACCGAGCACCTCACTTCGCTTCGTTCGGTCGTCCCGGCTCGACGAGCACCTCACTTCACTTCGTTAGGTCGCCCCGACCCGACAAGCATTACACTTCACCTCGTCTAGCCGTCCTGGCCCGACGAGCATTACACTTCGCCTCGTCTAGCCGTCCTGACCCGACGAGCATTACACTTCACCTTGTCTTGCCACCCT
The DNA here is from genome assembly GCA_003013225.1 of Phalaenopsis aphrodite. Classification (NCBI taxonomy): domain Eukaryota; kingdom Viridiplantae; phylum Streptophyta; class Magnoliopsida; order Asparagales; family Orchidaceae; genus Phalaenopsis; species Phalaenopsis aphrodite. The sequence goes on along the minus strand of NEWO01000147.1, from coordinate 1,226,402 downwards.
GGCCCGACGAGCATTTTACTTCACTTCGTTCGGCCGCCCCGGCCCGACGAGTACCTCACTTCACTTCGTCTAGCCGCCCTGGCCCGACGAGCATTTTACTTCGCTCCGATCGGTCGCCCTGGCTCGACGAGCAGCTCACTTCCCTCGTCTAGCAGTCTCGGCCCGACGAGCATTACACTTCACCTCGTCCTGCCCCCCTGGCCCGACGAGCATTACACTTCACCTTGTTCGGCCGCCCCGACCCGACAAGCGCCTCACTTCGCTCCGTCCGAATGCCCTGGCCCGGTGAGCACTTCATCAATCGGCTCCCCTGAGTCGGTTGATACAACATTTTGGTTTGGTTGGATTACTCGACCAGTCGACCAATTACTTGCACCACCATATTGTCTTGCATGTGTGTTTGCATTTTTGTATGTTGTAACGCATATGCATGAATATATTATTGCATCTTGCCTTGCATCTGTATGTTTGCATGATAATGATAGATATTGTCTACTTGAGTTGCATTCTTCCGGGTCACTGCCTTGCCGACATACCCTCTTTTCGGGCCTCTGCCGCTATGACATCCCTACCTCCGGGTCACTGCCTCGCCGGTATACCCTCTTTTCGGGCCCCTGCCACTACGGCATGCCTACCTTCGGGTCACTGCCTCGCCGACATACCCTCTTTTCGGGCCGCTGCCGCAACAACATGCCCATCTCCTTAGGGCCACTACAACCACGGTATGTCCACCTTTGTTTTATTGCCTTGTCAGCATATCTTCATGGGGCCACTACTGCTATGGTATGCCTATTTCTTCGAGTCACTACCTTCATGACATACTTTTTATCATTATTTATATGTTTTGATTTGTCTGCATTAGCATTAACATTTGCATTTGCATGTTTGCATGGATAGCGAGCCAGACCTGTTAGGAGAGTGACTCTCGTGTTGGTCGTGATGCCTTAATGAGCATTGCTTGCTGGGTCAATCCCAATGAGCAATGCGAGTTAAGTCATTGGGACTAACATGAGTATGACTGTGTTATGAATCTAATGAATCTAACTAGTGTCATTCCCTTTTGTGACACTCTTTAGATTTTTTTTTTTGGATCCTTAGGATGGGGCCAGTAAAGTGACCCCGTCAAAGTCATACCATACCAAAACTTATCCCACACTTAGATACTATATTGATGCACTTTTTCTTAGATGGTGTGCTAGGCTAGGACTTAGGGTATTATGTAGTCTTTGTGATACTTGGCTATTGTTCTCTATTGGATTGGTTGCCCTAGCCAGGTATTTTTCTTTTGCATTATGCTTGTGATGTGACTGCATGTTGCATATGCATGGTAGCGTGTTAGAGTGTTCTTCTGCAGGGAGTCATGCCTATTTTCACACACACACATAGGTACCGTTATGGGGGGAGCAAGTAATGATTTCTGACTCTTTTGCTTGCAGGTGCTATTAGCTCCACCCACTTTTAAGGCATGACTCATGATATGTTATGTGCATGTGAGTTTTCTCGCTGACACTTGTTTTCGTGCAAGATTGAGTTTTTTTCTTTTCTCTATGTATTTTTTCTAGGAGAGTCCTGTAGCAGAAATAAGATACGGGCACGGGTTCCGAGACGTTAGCACGGGAATCACGTGGAGGGAACCAGGAGCAGATGCTCGTGCCCCGTATCTTAATTCTGCATTTTATATTGATGTATAGAATTAGGACCGGACATGTATATGCGTAGTTCGGCTGCCCTATTTCTTTTCTGGGATATGTTGCTGACCCAGCGGCACTGGCCTGTTTATTATTTTGGTTTGACTTGTTTTGCTTTATTTTTGCATCATGTTGCATGTCTGCAATTGCATGTGTTTTTCTTATTTTCTTTCTGTGTTTTATCTGAGATTTCGCGATATAACATAGGCTCATTAAGGACCCTAAAATTTTAATTTTCAACAAAATCCTAAATAAAATATTCAAGATAATTAAAATTTAGGATTAAAATATTCAGGATTTAAAAATCACAACATTTACTTTCTTGCATATATTAATAGGCCTTCACAATCTTAAGATCATTCTAGATAATTGCATTCATGTTTGCATGTTTCGAGGAGGAGTCTTCGTACTTTTCCAACCTGACTGACCCAGCATACCTTCATATAGGTGGTTGTTTAGTGCGCCTAGGGTGTTAGAAGGCTCCCCGACCCAGACGGGGTGCAAGTCCTTTTGTTGGAGTGTTTACAGCTTTGTAGCTGAACTTCTGCTTTCTCTTCTTTCCGGAGGCATCCTTGTCATTTCGGCAGGTATAAGTCCCACCTCTTGGAGCTCCAGTTTATAGTCATATGATAGAGTTTCGTTTCTTTGACCTTAGGGCTCTCGTGGATGATGCAATTCACGGGTTGCTGACCGAGGATCTCAGGTTGTGTTGGGTCGACTACCTTCACGACCAGGTAAACTTAGGGTCCTAGTGGTTTGGGATGACGGGTTCGTGGTACCCCGACCTGGCTATCTCTACCTCCTAGGATTACTTTTCCCTGCCTTTTGACTGCCCCCTGTTGAGCCATTTCTGCTCCTTTGACTTCGTTGGTGTCACTTTGACGGCCCTATGCCGATAAGCTGTCGCATGTTCGGGATACGACGATTTGTCCTCTGCCCTTACGGTCCGGATGTGCTATGACGTAATGGGATCCCCTGTTGAAATGATTTATGGTTATTTCGTAGGTTTCGTGAGTTGAGAAGCCGCTACCCATTTGGNTCCTTTGACTTCGTTGGTGTCACTTTGACGGCCCGATGCCGATAAGCTGTCGCATGTTCGGGATACGACGATTTGTCCTCTGCCCTTACGGTCCGGATGTGCTATGACGTAATGGGATCCCCTGTTGAAGTGATTTATGGTTATTTCGTAGGTTTCGTGAGTTGAGAAGCCGCTACCCATTTGGCGTGGGAATTCACTTTCCGCCCGATGGTGCAGCGTGAGCTTCAAAGCACCGAGACTGTTCCATATGAAATAATCACCTTTTGATAACCTATACCCCATGTTCATAATGATAAAACGAAATTCCTTCCATCGAGAGTCTTCTTGGGTATCCCCCGAGATGTAATTAACCAGTAGGAATACGTTCCTCTGGGAGACTTTTGACCCCAGAACAAAAAAATGTTCTTTTTGGTTCTCTGGTTACGGGTAGTTTATATAGAGATTTTACTCGTGGATGTTGTTTTTTAAGGTACTTCAATCCGATTCTATTTGGATGTGTACTCTCGACCCATCACACGAAGATTATCCCTATATAAGTCTTCCGTCTCTTTTCTTTTTTTGATTTGTTTGCCTATTTGTTGTAGTATGTTAGTTCACTATTCGATTCATCTCTTCTTCGAGTCATTCATTTGGTTCGAGAGGGAGACTTACTCGAATAGAAAAATTATACGGCGACATAAAAAAAAGATAAGCTGGCGACTCCGAGATCTAAAAAGAACCAAAAGAGAAAAAAAAATCTTGTTCGGCTTGTTTATATATCTAGCTCAAAAAATTTATGTGTTCAGCTTGTTTTTTTAGCAAGCCGAACACGAGCTGTTTGTGAACAACGAGTCGTTTTGATAACCCTAGTCACGCAGCGATAAGATGTTAAGGATAGAGGTGAGATTTAAATCTCATTATTTATATTAAAATATTCAGTTAAATAAAATTTAATATATATTTATTCTATTCTTTAATTAATAATTCTAATTGATTTTAAATCTTTGTGCCTTGTATTCAATTAAAATATTTAAAAATAATACTCATCAATTATATACATATATATAATTTAATTATTTCGAGCAAAAAAACAAGCCAAACATGAACGAACATTACTTTATTTGTGCTCGATCGACTTGTTTGCTTAACGAATGAGTCGAACACGAGTTGTTCACAAACAACGAGCCATTTTGACAACCCCGGTGATAATCACTAGGCATGATACTCCATTATTTGTTCATTAGAACTAAATCATCTTCAATATTTGACTCTAATTTAAGTGTGATGCTTGCTTCATTCCTTGGCTAATTATGTCGTGATGTTTGCCTAGGGCATGCCTTAATGATGATGTTTGTTTTGGGTGGCGTTGAGTAGCTATGGTTAGGGGTGTAATTGAGTCGATTTGAGCTTGAGTCACCCTGAACTCGAGCTAGACTCAAATGTCAACAGAGCAGCTCAAACTCGAGCTCGACTTGTCCTGACGTAAGATCGCTAAAATGGCATTGTAGAAAATTAGGGAGCATGTCGGAGAGTCCCAAGTTTACTGGAGATGGTTTCATGGGAGATAGGAAAGCAACATGACCTCTTTCGAGAATCGTGAATAGTGTAAAAAGGGAATAAATTTATTAATTGCTTTTAATGCAACCTATCTTTACAACTTGTACGTTGCAAGCTTTTTTTAATAAAAAATTCATTTTATTTATAATAAAACACAAACTTTTTCTAAACACACTTTTTCTAAACACATTAAAAATTCTTATTTTAATTGAGTGAGCTTGTGAGCCGATTACTCGAGTCATATTAATCTTGAACTCAAGTTCGTTTAACTTAGGAGCTTGAGCTCGTGGCTCGATAAGCTTGGCTCACAAGCTCGTTAGTGAATCAAGTTCAAGCCGGCTTGACTCATTTGCACCCCTAGCTATGGCATCATCTCAATTAGTGAACCGTTGGTGTACCTCAGACGACATGCTCCCACCCATAATGAAAGAGCAAAAAAAAAAGAGAACAAGATAATCTAGTTTTTACATCCAATTCAAACTAGCAAGGTGCTCCATGCATGACAGAGATTATTTAAAATTGATAGCATGTTGAAATTGGATTTAAAAAAAGAAGAAGAAAACTTGATATCATAACATTTTAATGATCATAAAGGCCTATAAATTATGATTATATATATGCATTCATAAATTTAACATTTCAGCAATTCTAAACTCAATGTTCAAGCAGTTCATTCAATTGTTCACAAAACTTTCTTTTATGAAAGTGGAGCAATATTTCATCATTCCGTTGTAACATCTAAATTCTGTTGCTTAAACCAGGAAGAAATTTTGAATTTAATAATTTGTATAGTTTTGAAGAACATAATTCTTATGAACTTGTATAGATTAATTTGGATTCCTTTAATTATTATCATCTAGATAAGAACGGTTGTTATTGATTAGCTTTAAATTAGGGTGGCATCAAATTTTATGAACCAAGGCCTATCATGAGTGAAAATCATGCCTGTTCTCGTGTGCTGCGTCTCAACAGGAAATGAGAAGTCAAAATTTTTCTATCTAGCTTCTGAGAACGTTACCTGAATTGCCAATCACTTTCTTTCTTCCTTGGTTTGAAAATTTGCATCAATTAGGATTTCTACTTGAAATTTAGTTGCAAACTCTTTTATTCCTGAGGCATCTTTAATACGCCACTGAAACGTTGGCACAATTTTACTACTTACAATTAGACTTCTATATCTCTGCCTTGTGGAAGTGTCACCACACTTGCACACTATCTCCATCTTATTGCATGTTGCCACATGGACTCCTATCATTGCTACCTTAGATATGGCCTTTCCTCTGCGCTAGCAGCAGTTGCAATGTACGCCTACACCTATAAAAGCCATTTGTATTACTTGTAGAAAGGCAGGCACAACTTTCACGAAGAGAAATATGCTATGAAAACCCAAGACTAAGAATGAGAGGCTAATTTCCTAGAAGATACATGCCGCTAAGTAGAATCCTCTCTTAATCCATTCAAGAAAGCGCCATTAAGAAAATTTTCTGCTCTTGTAATTATGACATGTATTATGTATATTACAATTAGATGAATATTATAAAGTTCCATTTCCTTGCTATTGGAGAAATTGGTTTTGATGGTCAAACAATTATAAAACTTGCCTTTGATGTGCGTTGTTGTCTTTTCTCTCCTACATTGATGAATACATATTTTCTTTTATAATTAGTTATGTAGTTAGTTGATCCTTAATTGATTTCTTCATTCTCTTCAAAACCCAAATGGACGCTTTTCTCCCCCACCTATTCTCCGCCTCATTAGGCAGAAGGAAGAAAGTTTTGTTCACAGTTTGATGCTAGAGTAAGTGCAAGTTGCTTAGGATTAATGATGGCAATAGCTGCCTTCCCAGTTGCAAAAGTCGGTGAGGTCTCACCTCTTATCAGGGGGTGGGAATAGGGATAACGGATAAGCTTCAATTGATGTAGTGAAATGAGTGTTGTGAAGTGGATTGCTTGATGCCTTAGTTGATTGATTTCCTTCAATTATGCCATGGTGGTAAATGCTCTCATAAACCTCGGCTCCTCAGAATCTTTATTGACACCTAAAATTTTGTCAACTTCATGTACTTGAAACGGGCCTAAGTCGTAAGCAACTTCAAAATGATGAAGGACCTTTGGTGTTATAGTAAGTGAATAGATGGAAGTTTGCTAGATGAATACCAAAATTATTTGCCTTCCTCGTCATCATAGCCAAGTATTTCTAGCATTCCTTCTTTTTCCTGATTTGTTGTATGCATGAGTTGGATGTCAGAGTAGAAATTATTTTATTTTGGTGGTGAGTTTCTTGTTGAGTTGGTTGACTTAAATTAACGAGTTGATGATACCGGAGGATGAAACCCAAACTACAAAAACAACTTTTATTAATGGGGAAATAGGATTATAACACACACAAACCGAACATAACATCACTAAAACATGAAAAGACACAAACAAACAGATCGAAGTATAGCCTAAGGGCGGTGGAGGTTGGCTAGGTGGATCAGGATGGCTAGCGGGGGTGGAGGTAACAATGATAGAGTGTTGGACGGCAGATTTGGTTGCAGAACAACGAGCTACAGGGCTGGACAACCTGTTTGGAGGGGCTAGGCATCAAGTATGGGGTTGGAGGCGGTTGGGGGAGGGTCGGAGTGGTGGAGTTATTGTGGAAGAAGTAGGTCAACAGGGAAATGAAAGTACAGTAAGATAAATGCCTCGACGGGTTGAGATACAGCCGAAGCATCACTCGAACCCTTGGAGACGATCACTGCCCTGAATGAGGGACAACCGGAGCACTACCTCGACGTCGTATTCAATCTTTGAAGGGAAAAATTCTAGGATAAAACCTGAATTCAGATATAAAAAGCAAGTCATTGCATTTTTATAGAGAGACTAGACTTATTTTAAGTAATGAAAATAAGGAAAGAGAAAAAATATAATCATGTTTTTAGATTTTATGAAAAGATTTAAAATAAAAAGGGAGAATAAAATATAATAATGATATCAAATTTTAAAATAAGAAGAGAAAATAAAAATTAGATTTTCAGATTTAGGAAATGTTTTAAAATAGGAAAGTATTAGGAAGGAAAATAAGAAAGAAATAAAGGAAGGAGTAAGGAAAAAAGGTAAAAGGGAAAGAAGGAAAGAGGAAGGAGGAAAACCCTTTGGAGGAGTTTTGGCCTCATTTGTCGAAGCTTCTGGATCATCATGGTACGACGACAAGTTCTCTTGTAGGTCGATCGTGTCAGTGTAGTCATTCCACAACACATTGTGGTAGAATATGTAGCCATCCTCTTTTGGCACATCCTGAGCTGGAGTTGCAGATAGAGGGGAGTTGAGTAATAAGTATGTGAGAAGAACTCAATTCTGAGATTAAATTTGTGGCAAGCTGCACCACTCTCAATGACACCCCCTCAGAAAAGATCTCCCCATAGAAAGGACCTGGATACAATTGCAGAATTTTTGTTCTCATCAAGCTCTTTGAGCCGACTACAAAGTTGGGATTCACCTATTTTGTTAGGACATCTGGTGATGGGTATCATATTGGACTGAAAATAATCTCTAAATAATCCTCCTTAATATTTCTGACATGGCACAACATGACTCCTCTTCGTGCATGTTGGACCTCCCCCCATAGTGATGACTGAGAAAGAGGTCTAATCATCTGAAAAAGATGTATTTATTGTATCTTTGTCTCCTCAAGCTCGTGATCCTTCTGGACCTCCAAGGTCAGTCCTGTTGTAGCTCCTCTCAACGTCTGTGAAATAATCTGGAGGTACCACAATTTCATACTCTACTTGAACGCTCATTAGATCGAGGTCACTATCTTTCAGAACTACCACTGTTACCTCGACCTGAATCTCTATCTCAGGATCCACTATAATTGGTGGTTGCTCTTCCTCGTTGGCTACAAGTAGAAAATCCTCCTGGAAGTCTTCAGCTTCTCCTGTATCAATTATGTTATTGCCTAATTTTTCAACAACACCATGATCAGTGAAGCAGTTCTCTCCCCTTGTTGTGCATTCTGATTCCACATGCCCAAATCTGTGACACTTGTAACATTTTTTTGTTGTGACAGGCTTGTAGATTAGTTTCACTGGATAGTAAGCAGGTAGGGTCACTTGGTGTTGCAGTCTCTCTATTTTGTAATCTAAGAGCTGTAACTTTTGGCGGTAGTAAGTTGGTGTGAACTGATGCTGTGTTTCCCGCTTCATCTTCACATCTTCTTGTTCTTTCCTTTGACCTTCTAGATCACTGTCGAGGTAATCTCCCGCTGAATTTTCTCTTCAATATTCTGAAGTCTTCGCTGAAGACGGTGGAGCTCTCACCGTATCTTGTCCCGATTAGACTAGAGCATATATCTCATTAGTGGTGTGGCTAATATTTAGGGTTGGGAGGTGAAAAGATGGTGCATGAGACTAATTGAAGGTATATAAAGTTTGATTTGAGATTACTGATTTTGAAAATCAGCAAAGAGAATTTATGGATTGATTTGGAATCGGTGGTTCAGGGTAGAAAAGAAAATTTTCCTGTGGGGGGTAAGACTGATGTTAGGAAACTTAAGGATAAGACTAGGGTTGAACTAGCTCTAATACTAAATGATATCGGAGGAAAAAACTCAAACCATAAAAACAGTTTTTATTAATAGGGAGATAGGATTACAACACACACAAACTGAAAAAAATATCTCTAAAACATAAAAAATGCACAAACAAACACATCGAATTGTAACCCAAGGGCTGTGGTGGTTGGCCAGGTGGATCGAGATGGTTAGTGAGGGTGCTGGCAGCAAAGATGGGGTGTTGGGCGGCAAATTTGGTTGCAGAACAGCGGCTTGCGGGGCTGGACAGCCAGTTTGAAGGGGATGGACAATAGGTTTGGAGCTGGGAGGTGGGTTGGAGGCTGTTGTGGAAGGGTTGGAGTGGTGGAGCTGCTGTGGAAGAATTAGGATAGCAAGGAAATGGAAGTATGATAAGATAAATGCCTCGGCAGGGTTAAGATACAGTCAAAGCACCACTCGGATCCTTGAAGTTGATCACCACCTCGTACGAGGGATAGCCGGAGCACTACCTCGACGTCGGATAAACTCTTGAAGGGAAAAACTCTAGGATAAATCTTGAATTCTGATATAAAAAAATAAGACACTCAACTCTAAGCATATCATCTCATATTTAAAAAGTGACTAGATTTATTTTAGGTTATGAAAATAAAGAAGGAAAATAAAATACAATCATGTTTTTCATATTTTAGAAAATGTTTAAAATAGGAAATGATTTAAAATAAGAAATGGTTTAAAGTAAGAAGGGAGAATAAAATATAATCATGGTTTCAGATTTTAGGAAGGGTTTAAAATAAGAAAAAAATCAAAATAAGAAAGGATTTTTAAAATGAGAAGGGAGAATAAAAATCAGATTTCAGTTTTAGGACATGTTTTTAAATAGGGGAGTGTTAGGAAGGTAAATAAGAAAGAAAGGAAGGAAGAAAAAAGGAAAGGAGGAAAAAGGGGAAGGAGGAAAAAAGGAAATGTGGGAAGAGGAAGCACGAAAATCCCTGTGTCATGGTAGTGATAGAATGATTTTCTTGAACTATTTGGCTGTAGGCAACAAATGTCGTTATTTGGTAATTCCTTCAATTTACTATTTATTTCTTGAAATTAAACCATGTTGATAGTTTAACGCCGATGAGCTTTTCTCACCAAGTTATTAGTAGGAGCTTTCCACATCTTTGTTTAGAGAAGATTAACATCTCCTGGTTTCCTTGTCATAAAATCTGAGTATAAGTGGCTATTACCTTTTTTTCGTTAGTTGTATCGTTATTGCATTCTCTCTAATCTTTGGTTCAATGATCGAATGTAGGTTCTCATATATAGGTGAAAGTGCATCATGCTCAAGGGTTGGTTCTCATAATATCACTAGTTAAAGCTCAAGTAATTTTTTTTTTTTTTTTTCCTTTCTCGATTGATAACCTTCTCCTCCACCTTCATTTTTGCCTTCCCATAAAAGACGGTATAAATAGTTGTTCATATTTATAGCATAATCTGTAGGTAGCTAAACACTGGTTCAATTGAAAAATTTTAACTTGAAAAGTGCCATCTCGAGGGTCTTTAATTGCATAGTTCAGCATAATGTAGACAATTTGTGACCAACCTTTACGTAAGCATTCATAGGCCCTTCGACAAGCTTCATCAAAGCATCCGCCATGCCATAAGGAGTCTCAGCTCAACATGACATTATTTTTTGAATTATGGAGCACATTTTTCTTGCAAAACCATTATGATTAGGATGAAGATTGGAGCCATAGACAAAGCCTATGTTGGGAGAGTGGACCAATAAACCATTTTATTACGTTGTGTGACACAAGTGATGTAACATAGCAGTCATGCAACAACTTGTCACTGCTAATTACTTTGATAGCCTGAGAAAGTTTTTTGACATCACAATTGTTTCCCAACTCCTTTAGCAAAAATCATGTCTAGGGGGGAGGATACCCTCTTGAACTTGAGCCACTTCTATGAATTCCTAAAAGCACCCTCTTAAAAGCTAGACTTTTACACTTTATTTATGTAAAATGTATCATTTATCAATTACAATAAAATAAGAACTATGATTGTTGGAGAATTGCTTTTGTATAAGTTTGACATTTACTTGCCTTTTTTTAGATGATGTCTTGCACTAGCTTCACTGTAAACAACCGAAGTTAGTCTTAGAGTCTCAGCATTCGTCCTATATCACCACTAACTACCATGGCTTTTCCCAAGATTTATTTTGAGATTTAATTTTTCCATTCCTTGGCTTACTAAGATTCATTCTGACAAGAAGGTTTACTCTGCTCACGTGTCACTGTAACACTCCTATATCTCATTTAAATCTGAATCCCAAGGTCTCCAAAGCGAATGGAAACTAAGTAGATTAGGTCTGGCTTATGTCAACAGAGGTCAATAGTCATCTATCTACTTGATCTCCCTTGCAAGATTGGTGGCATCTATTAGTCAGAGATTAGAGCTTGAACACAAAGAGATGCTTTGCTTTTAATTTTGGAATATTATACGCGTCAAAAAATAGGGAGAAGATAACAAATTTGTTTCCTTATCCACCTCCTTACTAGATTGTTGACTTGTGGAAATGAGTAGTCAAACTTTTCTTTTGAGCTTCCAAGAACTCTTCTCTATTGCCTAGTTCTAGTTGAATCTTCAAGCTCTTCCCCTCTTTATTTGATGCAAGCCTATTCAAAATTTCTTTTCAACTTGATGTTTTTTCTTCTCGGTTTTGTTTTTTCCCAAGGCATATTTGCTTCATTTTATTGTCTGATGACTGGAAATTTAAGGATTTCATCTTTGAAAGCATTGCCTCCATGAGTACATGATCTCTAACCCACTATATATCCGCCATGCAAAGTCCTATCATTGCCTTTGACTCGACTTTTCTTGTGCGCTTTCCGTAGCATGAAAAAGGCAGAAGGCACAGCAGGCATAAAGAAAAATATATCTGAAAAGTTCAAGAACAGGAAGGAGAGTCTAATTTTATTGAAGATACATGTCTACGATCCATTTGGTAAATCTACGAAATCCTTTTTTCTTCCTTATAAAAATCTCCTTTATGTCTTATGTAACTGGATGAATAGCGTATAACTCCCTTTTCTATAGTGACAATAGCATTGGCCATTGAACCATTATAAATATCTCATTTGGTGTGTATTATTGTCCCTTCTTCTCTCTATTATCTATGTATGCATTACTCATGATTTGTTGTGTAGCAAGTCAAATCTCAAGTAGTTTCTCTATTTTCTCCCAAACTCGAATAGTTTGAGGCATGTTTACCTTGCTGGGCAGGGAAGCAGAATTATTGTTCAAATACATTTTTTTGCCAAACGCACCCTATTTAAATTTTGGGATCTATTTTCATATTGGTTTTAGTAGTTTCCTTAAACAGTAAGTCATTGCAATCTTGTCTCCAATATCTTTTCTACTTACTTTTTAAGCTGTACATTCTCTCTCTCTCTCTCTCTATTGTTTGATGCATAAGACAGTGTAGGCCCAAATATAACTTCTTAGATAAAATTATTCCAGTGAAGTATCTGTTCTTATCTTAGTACTTATTATCTGTTGGATATGGCTGCAAGTGATCTTATCTCATGTTTATCGGACCTTATAGGCTCAAGGCATCTAGATTTTAGCTCAATTGTATCTCTAGGCTATCTTGATTCTTCATTTGATGTTAATTTGAGCTACACATGGTTTGTTAATTTCTTTCTGTGAGCTTTTTCAAGCCAAGGAATTTTTTTTATTTTTATTTCAAATTGCCATGCCTACACTCCCTTATCCAGACATGCATGGATTGCTTACGATACAAATGCGCGGGCACATACATATGTATGCAGGTTTATAAATACGAAATTCATTCATAATAAATTGCAATATCAATATAATTTTAAGCTATTTTGATTTGTTCTAGGACCACTAAATAAAGGTTTTTTTTCAGTTGGTTTGACTAGGTATTGATTTCTTGATTACAAGCCCTGTTTGATATTGGCAAAAAATCTATGTGATTTCCTTGCCAACGTTGTGGGGTTTTTTGTTTGCTTCTCAGATCTGTATTGCTTTAGCCAACAAGGATTTGCATTTTTCCAGCATTCTTTACCTGGTAGTTTCTTGTAGAATTTTGCTATTGATCCTTCCTTGCCAGTTTTCAAAGTTTTTGGTGCAACAATTTTATTTAAATGGAGCTGTACATACTCTTTTCCGCTTCCAATTATATAAGCATATATACTTTCACCCACTTAATTTTGATTCAACTTTGCGGCAGCCAAAACTTGACTTTTAGCCGTCTATTTATACAGGATGATTTTTTGAATACTGTGTTTCTAGGTATTTGCTATAGCAGGATAATTTAGTTCTGTATTTCCCCGAGTCCAATTAAAAGAATAACTCTCCCCTCTTCTCTTATTTAGGATTTGCCTTATATTTTTGACTTAGAGTGGTCAGTTAACTCCAGACTACAGGATATAATACAACAATTCAAGGAGGTACGTAACCAACAGTCTGTCCTGCTACCAAATAAAGGACCACTCTGCCTCCCTCCCTCCCTCCCTCTGTGTGTGTGTGTGTGTGTGTTTATATATTCATTGATTTTTCTGGGTTGTGATATGCTTATTTACCGCTTATCTGCCATTTTAGCATTTGCAGAAATTGCAACTGTTCTGGTCTACTTTGGAGAAAATTGACAAGTCCCTTTATGTTGTTAGTCCAAAATTGCCATCTCTTGCTTCAACTTATCGCCAAATTGGCCTTGGTATCAGAATATAACATACATTTATACCTTTGGTTTTAGTATTCTTTTTTCTTGCACTGTTAGCTTATTTTACGATACTAATTTATATATGTTTAATGTTTATTTGTTTAGGAAACGACTGCTACCTGCTATTGCATATAGATCCTCGCAATCCAACATATTTACCTTGGTGCATCCACATTATTTCTACCTTGTTCTTGATTCTCTTTCGACCATAATTTCTCTTACATTATTATGTAGTCTATCTTATGTGGATGTGCATTGTTCTCCAACATTTCTATAGGTATCGATTATTGGGTCCTGACTCTGCTACAGAAACAATTAGCAAAAAATGGAAAAGAAATGGCAGAAAATGGTATGGTAGAATGTTGATCTTGCTACTTAATGTTAAATTGTTTTCTGTTTGGATGTTATAAATAATAATGAGGGTACTAAAGGGCTGAGTTCATTTATGATGAGGTGTACTTGCCTTTATTTTCTCTCATGGAAAACTTTGTGCAAGCTGTTTTGATAAAGACAATCTGAGGTATTAAAAAAGAAAATTTATAGAAGCAAACTAAAAAATCTATATATAATCTGATATAAAAAATGCATAATTCCTACCTTCCATATTTCTAGCTTTATATCTATTCCTATTCATGCTATGGCCAATTATTGCTTTAATTTTACCTTACCTCCTTCTATTTTTAGGTGGCTTGAACCTCCTATACATAATGTCCCTCTTCAACTTTGTAAATCAGAAAATAAGATCGCCATTCCCAATTATTTTTTAGCATGAACTTCCAAACAAAACGTGTGCTTATCAAGAGTCAGTGGCCATTAGAAGTGAATGGAAAGCATTGCAATTACTAATCTGATTTAATGCATGTTTCATAATTCCTATCCGCTGGAGCCATCTTCCATTCACTAGGCGATGACAACCCTTGGGGGGTGTTGGTTGTCATTGTAACAACTCAAACTCTCCATTCAGCTATTGTTCACTTTGACCTAATGGCCTCACGATTTTATCTCATTGGTATAATTTCTCAGGAGGATGTACCTTGGTGTATGCTTTTTGCTGATGATATCCTTCTCGTGGATAAAACGAGAGAAAAAACCCAGGAAAAACTTGAATTATGGAGGTCTACATTGGAGTTTAAAGGCCTTCATTTAAGTAGAACTAAAACTGAATACATGGAATGTAATTTTAGTAGTAGTAACTCTAGTGACAGAAGTGACCTTTGGTGATCAGATTATTAAAAGGTGTGAATGATTTAGATACCTTGGGTCTATTGTTCAAAGCGATGGTGATATAGATGTGGATGTTAATAGTAGAATTCAAGTTGATTGGTTGAAGTGGAGGAATGCTTCGGG